>CM060950.1:149772355-149982355 GCA_030765055.1 Mantis religiosa | reverse complement strand
AGCTTAAATGCCTTTAATTGTGTATTAGGAATATATTAATTTTGAAAATTTCTAACAGATTACGTACGTCTGAAAATATCACTCTATTTTTGCAGTGAAATGCCCTCAAGTAAAGTAAAAGCAATCTTTGGACATTTTTTTTATTTTGAATTAAATTACTACATTTTAACTTCAGTAAGTCATATTCTTCACTTTTCGAGTTTTATATAGAACATTTAATACCACAATTAATATATGAAATAAATGACTTACTAACACAGAACGTGAACTGGAGCTCACCCGTTCAAAATCCACCAGGACTGAAGCGTTTTACGGCTTTTTTTTTTCTGTCCTTATAACTGGCAAATGCCGGGAGGCACCCTAAATTATAGTCGAACATTTACTTTCCAAACGTACTAATGTGTCAAACACTATAAACAGTTTAGGTTACCTAAGTAAACATTTAAATATTCCACATTCAATTGAAATAGTATTATAGATTCATTAAAGTAACAAAATCTTCAATCATATCAGAAGTAGAACTATCAAGGAACCACACAAAGTAAGGTTTGTTGTTAAATTATAGGGGTTTAAATTAAATTATTCAAGGATAATTAATAGGATGTGTAGGGTTAGAATCCTTACTCCAAATTAAAAAATAAAATTTAACGATCAAGCTCAAACACATATTAACATATTAATGGATCTATTCTACTTTCAATGAAATGTGCTAAAAATCCTTACAAGGAAAACCTTTGACTTCGAACGCTCGGAACCGCATGTGAACATTCTTAGAATAACAACCTATCATTAGAACAACAGTGGTCTATGTCATTTCCTTACAAAACGCCACATTTGTCTGCTAGGAACATCTACAAATGTGGATACTAGAAAGAACTGAAATAGTTGACTTGGAAATTTCAAAGCTTCGATTTCCTTCATTGGACGTCTTATGGCGGAATGTGGCATTTTATTCAGGCATATTAATACATTTGTCACACGGAAAGTCATAGAAGACGATAATAGTATGCGTCAGAAGACACCACAGTTTGTGGAGGAAGTGAACATATTTATAATGGAGGAGGATATGGAGAAAGGTAATATTTGGAGCAGTGACCAGAGTCATTCCAAAATATCTTCAGCATCAACACTATCCCACAGAGGGGAGAAAACTACAGCTGAAGTGTTGCACTCTGTGCATAGCTCTGCTCACAGTTACGCAATTTATGTGGCTTTATCAGTGATAAGTAGACAAGCAAACAAGTTGTACATCTGCTTTCAAAAGACACAGAGCACTTTCTACCTAATTATTTCAAAGAAACTTAAAACAGCTTGTCTAGAAACACTTATTTGGAGACAGGCAAAAGTGTAAAGAAATGACCAAAGAACACTTCAAACGTTTTCTAACTTCCCTTGGCGAACATGTAACAAGTGAAAAGACCTCACTGCTATGCAATTCCTGGTCAGATCATACAGATCGCATGCGTCTAGATGCAAGTTTTCAAAACAAAGATGTTATCCTGAAGATAATGTCACTGAAAACAACAAAATGTTCCCAAGCCCTTGATGTTTACTTTCTCGGCAATAGAAATTTTATATTAGAAGAATTGCTGATTTTGTGAGACTACAATGTGCCAAACCACAAGTGAAGATACATGATCGTTATTTCATCATCAAGCTTCACTCTGTGATTTACCATTAATTTGATGCGCCAAAACATTAACCTATGTTGCGATTTGCTTGTTGAAAAGTAGGATATGGTTATGACATGCTCATATCATTATTTGTAAATGATAACGTGGCTTTATTGAGGCGTGCACATTGCTCTCTTCCACTTACTTTTAACCACTTCATTAAAAACCTGCATCTACACTTTGAGAACTAATATAAGAACTATCAGGTGTGCATTATATTTGTGTTTTGCACTATTGCAAAGTGCTTTAAGCAAAGGGTTTTCGCCACTGTAATTGATACACTAACGTCATTGATTTACGTATAGTTAATTTCCCTCGTGTGGTACTAATATCGTGTTACTTTTGTTTCTTTCCCTTGGGGCTGAACGCAACATTTTGCATGAAAATGATATCGATCACTGTTTTCTTTATCATCATTTGTTATTCTAAGCATGTCTTGTGTGCTTGCGAGAGTTCGAGGTCAAAGATGTCCCTTGTTAGCATGGGAAAGGAAGTAAAACTGATGGTCCCATATCATAAATTTACGGCATTTAAAGGAATCTCATCCCTGGATTAAGCGGTCTTTCACGCGCATTATAGAATGGGGCGCTGAGAACCAGAGCAGCTAAACAGTGTCAAAAATAACAAATCGAACTCAATGAAATGTGTATGCTTATACAACGTTGTTTAAATACGTTTTCCGGATTTGTTTAACAACAGAAATGTCAACAATACAGTAAAGAACACTGTATAATAAGCAGTAATAACTCAATCTGGACACCACTAGACAACTGTTCTAATACTGAACCTATCTTTTATATGTGTATATGTAGGCGCGAAAATTAAAAATAAAAATTAATGCTACAGAAACAAATTAAAACCAGAGAAAATGCGAGCCCCTTACTTTCATAGTTAGCAGAAAGTGTGTTCTGAACACAGTGAACTGTTAATAATAATAATAATAATAATAATAATAATAATAATAATAATAATAATAATAATAATAATAATAATAATAATAATAATAATAATAATAATAATAATAATAATAATAATAATAATAATAATAATAATAATAATAATAATAATAATAATAATAATAATAATAATTAATAATAATAATAATAATAATAATAATAATAATAATAATAATAATAATAATAATAATAATAATAATAATAATAATAATAATAATAATAATAATAAATAATGATGATGATGATAATAATAATAATAATAATAATAATAATAATAATAATAAATAATGATGATGATGATGATAATAATAATAATAATAATAATAATAATAATAATAATAATAATAATAATAATAATAATAATAATAATAATAATAATAATAATAATAATAATAATAATAATAATAATAATAATAATAATAATAATAATAATAATAATAATAATAATAATAATAATAATAATAATAATAATAATAATAATAATAATAATAATAATAATAATAATAATAATAATAATAATAATAATAATAATAATAATAATAATAATAATAATAATAATAATAATAATAATAATAATAATAATAATAATAATAATAATAATAATAATAATAATAATAATAATAATAATAATAATAATAATAATAATAATAATAATAATAATAATAATAATAATAATAATAATAATAATAATAATAATAATAATAATAATAATAATAATAATAATAATAATAATAATAATAATAATAATAATAATAATAATAATAATAATAATAATAATAATAATAATAATAATAATAATAATAATAATAATAATAATAATAATAATAATAATAATAATAATAATAATAATAATAATAATAATAATAATAATAATAATAATAATAATAATAATAATAATAATAATAATAATAATAATAATAATAATAATAATAATAATAATAATAATAATAATAATAATAATGTTGGAAATAATTGCGGCTGGAGAGCAACTATTTTCTCAAAAATTTAAAAGATGGTGCTCTGAGTTTTGATATACCTACTACATATTAAGTTGGCATTCTCGATTGTCTGGTTACCCTTATTATTATATTTTAAAATGTTATGTAGTAATATATGTCTATGTACATAAGGAACTCCTTTATTAGAAAGAGGCCTGCCTTAAATAGAGCAACGGAAGGCTGGTGCTTAAGACGTTATAATAGGATGTTCAGTGAGCAAGATATTGCCACATGATATACAGGTACGACCTAGGTCCTTCTTGGAGTCGAATAGGATTGAAGGCGCAACTCAACTACACGACCCTTTAAAGCTTCCTATCTTCCTCTTATTTGGGTATAGTTGTGTGCAACACAGGGTTGTCCAAGTAGGGTTGGATTAACTAAAATAGGCACCAGCCACTGTTACTAAGCACCATAAACCTTTGTAACAGCTCTAAGTGCAACTTTTTCTGAACGCCATGGTAACAGGTTCGATCTAGAAAAAAACAAAACAGGATGCACCATTAAACCAAATAGCCAGTTTTGAAACCGTTCAGTGTAAGAGGTAGCGTATTTGCGCTGGTAACCCAGCTACTAGACAGTTTAAATAACGAAGCGTTCTTCCGTCACTTGTCAGAAAGTTGCAAATTATCATGAATATAGCCATTGTACAGTTAGGATAACTGTCTTAAAACAATAATATTATAAAAACAATTTTAAAAATACTTTTCTCTCTCCCGCTACAGCCTTTAATATAAAGAATTGCAATTTTAACAAGAATAATGAACATCTTCAGGAAAAAGATTGTTAAAATGTGCTGACGAGATATGGATGTTTGTAATATACTAGGTGATTTCCTTAACAAACTTTTTTTTAGGCGGATATCTTGTTATATCTGGGGATGTTTCTGCCTAGGGGGTCGAGACGGTCAGCTACCAAACTTCTTGCCTAGCTCTCTTTTCTTAAGCAACCTCTAAAAGAGCTATGGGTGCCGATATCATGTACAGTATACCACAGGAGAGGAAGTCTCCAGGGAATGAGACGCAGGGAGAGTGAGAAAGGTTCCTACACCCTCCCTCGGTAGCTTATGTCACCCCATGTCAGTTCAGTTACACACCATTCAAAAACATTCTGACGGATTCCACTTATATGAATAAATCTTCTCGGTTTTAGTGTATAGAGTGAGCAGGGCGCATGTTTTTAACGGTTCTGCTCCTTGTGTAGAATGCGTTCTCTGTCACACACATTCGCTGTCCTTGTCCCAATGTGTAAGGCGGCGCATTCCTTTCAGGGAGCTTCTTTGCGTTGGTGGACAGTAGTCGCCATGTGAAATAAAAGAATGTTTTTCCAGATTGTTTCTTAGCTTCAATAGTAAAACTGGTCTCCTGCGCCTCCCTTCAAGGATAAATACCTGCCATAACACGCACTTCGATTTGCTTTACTGCTTTAAATAGAGATGCCCTCATCTCTTTCCCTTTGCATCCTCCTTTCCTTTCTCTATTTCGCTCCCTCCCCCACTATTTCCTCATATCAGTTTGAACCTATTTACTTGGTATTTTGCCTAATAGCCGAGAATCAGAGCTATCACGCTCTAGCACACTGAGCGACGACAGGGACACAAGGGAAATATTTATAGGTAATGATATCATTATCTAATTTCCTTAATTTCTCATTAGTGTCTGGGTTCCATCTGTTATCCATTTATACTCTAGCACTACTGGATTTCTAAGCTCTTTATCTCCCGCTTTCTTTCTTCAGTTTCTGTTAAATTTTCTGTAAGTAGGTTTTCCTTCCACTTTTCCTTCCTTCTGTTCTTGCTTCATCGAATCTTCCTAACTATACACATATCCGAACTCTGTGTGTTAGGCTAGAGTACCCTCGAAGTGAATCTCTTCCTATTTCTTTCCGTATTCTATCGTTTTGTGTGATTTTATATGTATTTGTTTCGTCCAGTCTTTCTATGTTAACATCCATTCTGGAACTCTTATTCTGATCTCATATTTTCCAATAGAATGTTAAAACCGAAATAAACAAATTTTTTAAATATTTCCCTCTATTGCTCCTTGGGAAGACGTTGTGAAATTGGCGGCAGTCTATGTGAGTTTATTATCCGTTTAATACCTATGTCTTCGCCAGTCTTTCCAACAGCAGTGATGTCCTTTGCATGTCGTGTTGGTCCTCATCAGTCCCCTGTTCTTCCCAATATTTATTTACATCCAATCTTCCAAATTCTACGGAACATTACCACCACTATTTAGCGTTTCACTAGAGTATCTGCAATGATCACGATGTTGTCTACGTATAACAAGATTGCGTTTGGATTCACCTCATGTTCCAATTATATATGATATTATTTCTTGTACTTTATTTATAGATTTCTAATATTACCTCTGTAAACAAAATGAACATAATTTTGTAGCTAAAACAGAATTCCCAAATCATTTGTCGTATACGTTTCAAAACTCTAGCAACATTTATTTTAAAATAACATCTGAGTTAATACGCAGGAGTTTACATAATAAATCGTTAAATTTTCTTTGGGTGACGTTTTTAAGATGCCATACCACAGTCTATTTTAAAGTGGCGTCAATGATTCTATACACCAAGTATCACAACAATGGTCTCGGCCAACCTTCAATGAAAACGTAAAACTTTCACAAACACGGGTGAGTACAAACCTATCACAAATGTCATATTTGACTTCATTATAGCCTATTTCAATTCAGAAATTAATCTGAAAACTGTAGATTATATGTGTAAGATATATCTATGTAGACTTCATTGACTTCATTGCCCGCCTCGGTAGCGTGGATGGTAGCATGTCTGCCTCACGTTCAAGAGGTCCCGAGTTCGAATCTCGGTCAGGGTGAGTTACCTGGATAAGGTTTTTTCCGGGGTTTTCCCTTATCCTGAAAGACGAATGTCGGGTAACTCTAAGCTCCATGGATCCCGGACGCATTGTCATATCCTCCGATATGACTAAATGTTGGAGGACGTAAAATACACAAAAAAAAACCTTCATTGTAGCCCATTTCATATATCCATGCAAAAATTGTTCTGAAAATTGTAGGTTATATGTTTAATATATATTTACATAGCTTTAAAAATGCTGAAACAAAAATTAGCCTAGAATAAAAACTAAAGACCGACATCATGGTCACCTCACCAAATATGGAAATTCGAGTTGACAGCTCCAGAAATAGAAAGTGTAGTAAGACATCTCTTACCTACTACTACAAAATTGCCATGTATTTACCTGCGATTATTCACGCACGATTATCTTCCAAGCAATTTGTTGTCCTATGTTAGTGATAGTAGCCTAGGTTACAGTGAAAATAAAAATGTCATGGGCAGAGAAAGGCTAACCTCAAAAATATGCACGAGTTTCTTCTTGCTAAAACTGCGAGGCTTCTTTCTTTTACATAAAATACATCGGTTTTATGTACTGAGCTAAATACCATATCACAGGTTTATTTTTCATTGTCACGTCATCATTATCACGGTCTTCATCGTTTACTTTGTTGGAAATGAGCACTTGGTGGCCCCTATCAATGTGCATAATCTCTGTCTGGAAATTAAGGTCTAGGTATCTTTTTCTTGCTTAGCCAGAAACTTGGACGAGTGGTCAGGCGCAACCTTGTTACCCCTATCAACACACAAGTCCTAGCTGATGTAACAAGACGCATGTGAGCAGAGCTTGTAATTGCTGTTCAAGTTGAGGGGTTAAAGCCGTCACCGATACAGCACGTTGTTATTGGATCACTCCAGTCAAAAAGAAATCTCTGTAGAATAATCAGCTAACAGGTTATACCGTGGGAACGACTCAAACCGAGACAGGAAATAACTTCCTGCTCGGTTTAGATATGAAATATTATTATTTTTCCCTAACTCCAAGCTCTACAAGAGATAGCTTTAGAATTTCCTCTGTATCGGAGTTGCTGATAACGTATGCATCAGCTGATTACTAAAGCAATTGATTGTGCCAGCTCACTAGAAATGAATCGTTCACTCCGACTCTACTTCTTTTTGTCTAATTTTCGGAATTTTTAAGTATTATCTTCTAAGTTTACTGAGATATTTGTGCATTAAGACATCTAGTAATGCTTATCCTGTATTTTGTAACCAACTTCAGAACTGTCTCTTTGGAACTATTAGCAAGTACTTATTGCACTGTGGAAAAAACGTGTGAGAAATATGAAATGTTGAATAACCATCTCTTGATCTTGCTCCATACATGTTACAAAGATGAACATACCCACCTCTGTGGTACGAGGATAGCATGTCTGCTTCACACTCAAGGGTTCCCGAGTTCCAATCCGGTTAAAATGAATTATCCAGATAATGCATTCCTGGACGTTTCCCTTCTTGAAACGATATATTTGGGTAGCTGGATGGACTTTAAGCTCATTTGAGCATCATTTCACTCATTTAATTCATCGTCTGATACGAGCTTCACAGTTTAAAAGTTATAAATGGGAAATAGCACTTTAAGGTTAAAATTCAGCTGCAGAGACAGAAAGCAAGCATATTCTAAATTTCCGTTTGAAATGACAAACTATACATTCTAGCGGTGGTCATGACAGAAAAAAAAGTCATTGGATCCCTCTGACTAAACTGTCATTAAATAGAACACCACTGCATTGTAAATGACATACTATCTAGAGATGATGTAAAATACAAAAATTCTCCTGCTACAATTTTAAAAATCAATTAGGTTATAGAAAAATACTGTGCTCGACGGTTCTTTTCCAAGGATTTCTTCTTCAGAAAGAGAAAGACGTCACCGAGAATTTCTTAAAAGAAGTAAAGAGTCGTACTTCGTCGTATTTTATCTAAACAATATGGTAAATCAACATAGCGACATTGAATTTGGGGTGTACTCAAGGAGAACAGAATTTTGATTGAGATGGCGGAAATTAAAACATTTCAAGTTTCACAAGCTTCCTGCCTTCTCTGAGTTAACATTACCAAATTATAAATCCAAAATTTGAATCAACTAACATTGACAGTCCTGCAAAATTGCCTCTTGAACTATCGGAGCCCTTCTCCAGTTCACCGTAAAGCAGAAATGGATCTGAACCTTGGAGCATTATCGAGGTAACGTGCTGTTGAATCGCTCGTTTGTCCTGTAACATTAAATCATTCCTTGTTCGCATATGTATGTTAAAGTGATCAATATACTGTAAAAAACTAGCAGTCAAAACACATTGAGGAACAAATATATTATGGGCAATAATATAAGCAATTACAAACGGGAAACAAAGTCACCTGCAAATTATAGATCAATATCACAAAACTAAGTATAGTTCCAATATTGTTATTACTCAGGAAAAGTACACGAATTCATTGGCCTAGGTGCTTGGTTGGACAATCTTGGTCAAGCTAAAGAGTGGACCTCAATTTTTCTCATTAATGTTAGTTTATATATTCAGAATACGTACTTTCTCGGGCAGCTTCATCCGCACTGTAGCCCTGATTAGCGGTTCCATCTTGTGAAGTTCAACCAAACACATGCCTGGCGTTGCAAGACCGCAGTAAGTGCTGAATGTGACTAAACTGCATGTTACTTCTCATTAGTATACTTATTAATACAAATACTACATATTGCGGGTCATTTAATTGTATAAATTCTTGGTATGCAAGTTTTATAACCTATATGGAAGGGAATTCAAAATTATACTTAAAATATTTACGAAAAAAAACGGACATTTAATAACTTCGAGAACCGTAATGGTAGGTCAAATAACGAACTAATACAGCTTATAAAAGATTGTCCCATTTCTAATTTGTATTTTCTTGAATTTGGGGAGCACTTAACAGAAACGCTCTACCAATTATGATCCTAGATAATAGTTTGCCCTTGTAATCACTAGGTTTATTTATCTTTTGATTGTTGAAACAGTTGTTTTGGTGTTTGGATGTGCAACATGTTGATAAAAGAACATGCGCAGATGAGACAAGAAGTGAGCGGGTGTGATATTGTGGGATGAGCGCAACCACAAGCTCACCGCACCTCCCAACACAAGTAGACGAATTTGAATGATTGGTGGTCTCCCGGCGCTTGCGTATTGCAGACCTGCCATCCTTTACAAAAATCGTTAGTTGTTTCTTATGTTGTGGGCGGGGCCCTTATGTCATGTTATTATATCGGCTTAGTAACAATAGGCAATCTTGTTACTTTCACTAAAAATATATTGTCCATTGCAAAGTCACACTCGGTGTAAAAACCAATTTTCAAGCTTTTCATTTCGTATTTTGGGTTTTAATAATGTACATTTCCTTGCCACAGCCCCGACAAAAACAAAGACCTACCAATTTTAACATTCAACCTGACTGTTTTTTCAATTCCCTTTCACTTACTTCTGGGGAATGCGTTAGATGAATGTTTCTGAAACCAGAGATCTTATTTAGGCGTTGGTTTATCAAATGTGAGGCTAACACAAGATCTCATCCATATAAATTATAGCCTGAGTATCTATATTATTGCATTAGCAATATCTACAAAAATCTTATTTGATCATTTCTTAGTTATATTTCCAGTTAAGGCTCTTTGAGCTCACATAATACCTGTCGATGTCTTTACAAACTGGAGCAACATTTGAAACAGAAATTTGTTTTCTCAAGTATAAAAGTTAGCCTAATGGATCAAAGTATGATATGTGGATGGCGTCACTCAAACCCCTTTCTCCGATCGCCTGTTATCACAAATAGTCTTCGCCTCCAGTGGTTGGATCACTACAAATAAGTGTTATTACTTCCACAGTTGTATCTTCCATCCTTAGAGATGCTTTCATTAAATTCATTAAAATACTTAAAACCAACTCGATATGAAACCCCAGTTTCAATGGATGAATTCTGCCCTCTTATGTAAAATATGCACGTAACCTGTAACAATGGAAAATGTTCCATGTAGGGTTGTTAACTTACCATGGCAAAAGCAAAGCTTCTTAGTCTAAATATTCACCACAAATACCTTTTAAGGCTTAATGTGGAAATACTCAATGTGCAAATTAAATAGAGACGCAAAGACACAAGGGTGAAAGGGCTTAAATGAATCTAAGGGCATGATGCGTTTTTATTTTGGCTGTAATCTGTGATGTGGGAGCAACAAACGTAAATTTCCAAATTTCGTATATTGATTTACTAAAGAACAATAGATACTATAGCAGAGCACTTCCTGCTGCCGCTACTTCTGATTAACCACCGATGTGTGTGTGTGTGTGTGTGTGTGTGTGTGTGTGTGTGTGTGCGTGTGTGTTATTTTTAAGGAGTTTCTCTTGAGGACTTTAATTCATCACAAAACAGGGGCTGTAAACAAACACTTAAATATTCCAAAATGTATATCTATTTGACGTAAAGCTATTTTCCGAATCCAACATTCTAAAGCTAGATACCAACGGCATGTTTGTGACATTCTTCACCAAATAGCTGGTGGAATAATATTAGATATGAAAGGGTAGAGCCAGAATGAAAAATTCAATGCCATAGCCGGGATTTGAACGACGGATCTTCTGGTTTCCGTCCAGCCGCTCTAACCATTTGAGCTACTATGGCCAACGTGCCAACATGATATTAAATTCTCCAACTGACTCGTGCTTCTCCCGGTAAACCACTAGGAGTTCTCATAAACACATGAGACAACTACCTTAATGGCGACTTACTAAGCTGCAAGTACTTTAAGGCCCGGGTTTTATAGTTCGGACCACTATTAGGTACAATTAATGGAAATTGGTACAATTAATTGTTCTTTCACACTAGCTGTGTGTAGGACGCACTGTGAAAGGGTAGAGCCAGAATGAAAAATTAAATGCCATAGCCGAGATTTGAACCACGGATCTTCTGGTTTCCGTCCAGCCGCTCTAACCATTTGAGCTAGGTACTATGGCCAACGTGCCAAAATGGCATTAAATTCTCCAACTGACTCGTGTTTCTCCCGGTAAACCACTAGGAGTTCTCATAAACACATTGTAGTCAAGTAGTTGTCTCATGTGTTTATGAGAACTCCTAGTGGTTTACCGGGAGAAACACGAGTCAGTTGGAGAATTTAATGTCATGTTGGCACGTTAGCCATAGTAGCTCAAATGGTTAGAGCGGCTGGACGGAAACCAAAAGATCCGTGGTTCAAATCCCGGCTATGGCATTGAATTTTTCATTCTGACTCTACCCTTTCATAGTGCGTCCTACACACAGCTGTGTGAAAGAACAATTAATTTTCAATATTAGATATGTTTCGCACTCTATCCCCTATAGCTCGTCAACGTTAATTTAATGTCAAAAGTACCGCACTGATGAACATACGTTAACGGAAATTTAAAAAAGAACGACGCCAGTATCTTACGAGACTAAAGTGCCGATTTTCACGAGTTGCGTGATATTTTCTCTCCTTTGTTTATAGTTAACAGTCATGGTAGTTTTTACTTTTACGATTTATATTAACATTATATATATATTTTTAAATTAACATTATCATATTAACATTAACATAGGTATTTACATTAATATGTTTTAACATTAACCATATTAGCATAGTATTTCACGATACTCTATTGTGGGTATATTTAGATTTAAGAAACATTCTAGTGATGCATATTTTGTGGTGAAAGAACTTCGCTACAGAAAAGAATGGAAATACGAAGTGCTAAGGGTGCTAACATAGTTTGTAGTGCTCTTCTGAATTAACCGATGTACTACGCTGGAAATGTACCTTGATTTAACTGAAAGTTACGAAGTCCTGCATATACATCTTTCAAATTAAAGTCCCTGAGATTCGCTGTAAAAGCTCGCTTCACAGCTCACCCATTTGTAACGAAAAATGTAAACCCAATGCAGCGGTATATTTGAATGAAATGGACGCAGGATTGTGTGCACCCGAATAATACAGAAACACATGTTGGTGCAAGCAAAAGTATGTGATGCATTTAAGTCTAATACTGGCCAAATGACGTAGATGTCGACGGGTTCATAATCATACACTCACTTTATAAAAGCGCTTCTTATTGAAGCAAATCATACATTCGCAGATGAATTTTGCAGAAGCAACTCATTGTTTAGTGCCCGGTGAAACACCCGGTTTTGCCCATAGTTTGATGATTTAACCCTACCACTAGACTTGCATTTGCCCAATAGTCTTGCGTTTTTTGAAAGCATTTAAAAATATATTACACTTAAGGGTTAAGTAAAACCCTGGCATTATAATATATATTTTCTGTTGAATTGTGTGTGTGTTCTACCATACAACCGGAGCTTTATGTTAATAGACTGATTACTGTAAAACTGTGACCGTGTAAATCATTTTGGGCTCGAAGATTGAGAAGTAACTTCATGCAAAGTCATGTAAAATCTTCCTTCTCTAATTAAATATTCTATGGCTTCAGCTACCCTTAGGTACCAAGGGAAATCGCTCGAGTTCCTTCGATCAAAAACGAAATGTTACGACTCATGCGTACGCATAACACTGGCGGTGTTCAGTAATAAACATTACTGAAAGAGTGAACAGATGTTTAAAAAATAACCAAACTATCATATTATTAAGTCTTAGGTATGTTCACACACACGGGTGTCTGCTGTTATATGTATTACACTAGTCACAGAGTATGTCTAGCCTGTTTTCTTCCGCAAGATATTACTATATTAGTTATGTTGGAATGTATTTGTTTTGACCGCCAATGAAGGTTTTATTACAAGTGTTTGGGCATCATAAATGACAACCAACACTTAGTATGCATTTACACGAATAAAACAAAAACAATTACTAAAAGAGTCTTCGGTGTGAATATTAATCCTTTATGTAGTTGGTTAAAGGTCATTAGATAATCTGCAAAATATCTAATACAAACTTGCTGACGAGGTTACAAGATGAGGCTACTGCGTGCAGGAGGTTTCAATATTTTGCGACAAATATATTTTGGCAAAGATATCTTAAGTTTCTATCAAGTTGTTTGTGAATCTGTTGCATAATAAAGCTATACCAAGTCTTTACGAGATATCACATGAAGTTTTCAAATAAAGCAAGAGCTTTTTTCATTTATTTTCCGCATGAGTTGGAATACAACAGAACATTAGTACTTGTTTCAGAGACCTAAAACGGGTTTTAAACTGCGGAGATCATTGCCTAGTGGACCTCGAGCGTGTCATGGTTGTCATCCAAGTAATAAACTGACGGGGTCGTGCCTACTACGTATAATCTGTCTAAATAAAATGATCCTGTTAAAAGGGCTACTTTAATGGAATACTCTTAACCACTGATTGTGAAGGAAAGTTCATGGGTGGTTCTTGGCGGGAGCTTTCTGTTGAAGTATTTCTCTTTCTCGCCTCGCAGTTGTTTACAATAGAATCGTTCTAGTTTGAGACAGATTACATTTATGCACCAACCCGTATATACTAAGTACACCAAGAACATTCAAGAAAGACGATAGGTTTGTTCCAGCGGAATACGCATCCTTAATGTTGTTACCGATGGTTTCAGTCTGCATTATCAAGTAGATGATTAGAGCGCATGCGGGTGCAGTCCGTTTAACAGGATAAAGATAGCACAGTACAACACTGAAATTTGCACTTAGCCGAAAATAGGCAATTCTAGTAGATTTGTAAGCACTAATTTCAGAATTGAAATCCGTTTTATAATATCACCTAAGGTTTTTTAGATATTGCCCGTTTTGTGTTTTGCGAAAAGTCGCGGTGCTACGCCGCTCGCACAGCCGTAGCCTCATCCTCTCATCATCTGTTGTCATTCAAGGCTGGTAAGAGTTTTATTGCTGGCGAGGTAACTTCAGCACTTTGACAAGGGGCTTAAAATATGACTTATTTGAAACGTCTTAAGAGGAACAGCAGACGGCATCTATCCATGAAAATACTGGAGCAATAATGGTAAAACTGCAAGAATGGCATAATGCAGAATATCACTTTTTGGACTAAACACAAACCTTTTAACTACACAACCACTCTCCGCCGTCTTTAGACGAAAGCTGACTATCCTTCACCCCCATCCTCATCTTTGTGGCTAGAAGAACTCCTTAAAGCCGTGTGTCATATTTGGAACCGTCAGTAACTGTATACAACTCAGCACAGAGCAGTGTTTTCCGCCCCGGTAGCGTGGTAGTAGAATGTCTACTTCAGTGCAAGAGGTCCCGAGTTCGAATCTCGGTCAGGGTGAGTTACCTGGATAAGGTTTTTACGGGGTTTACCCTTATCCTGAAAGACGAATGTCGGGTAACTCTAAGCCCAATGGACCCTGGGCTCATTTGAGCATCATTTCATCCATTCCATTCATCGTCGGATATGACTTAACGTTGGAGGACGTAAATTACAAAAAAAAAAAGTGCAGTGAATGTTGTGTTCTTTGATACGCTTTTGTGAACTACATTAAAAAGGGTGTAAACCTCGGACTCCTTTTAACTGCGTTTTCTTGCATACTAAATTGACAGCAGTTGTTGATTTATATAAAGGTGTATTGTTTTGAAATGAAATCCTGCAACTCTATTTTGCTAATCTATGGCAAATTTACGACAAAATCTAAGCGAAAATCTTTAACTCATAAGGTGAGAAAGGCTTATGAGTTATATTTTGGGTGTAAAGCTGGGGATGAAGGGAAATGGTGGGCACCAAGTATTTGTTGCATTAGATGTTCGCGATACCTTGAGGGCTGGTTTAACGGCATTCATATATCAATGCCATTTGCTATACCAATGATTTGGAGAGAACCAAAGGATCATATTACAGATTGTTACTTCTGTTTAATAAAAGTATGTGGCTTCTCTTCAAAGTTAAAATATGTCATAACGTATCCAAATATTTCTTCGGCTATAAGCCCTGTACTTCATGGCAATTGCCTTCCAGTTCCTAAGCCAACTGAACTATGGATGTTAGATTATGTACCTTCAAATAATTCTCCTGAAGAAGAACCTGGCCGTTCAGTACCGGTGACCCAGATTTTCAGTTACCAGAACCTCAATCTAAACCTCATTGATTTCCCAAGCCGAGCTGAATGATCTAGTAAGGGATCTTAATTTAACAAAAACTCATTCACAACTTTTAAGCTCACAGCTAGAAAACTGGAACTTGCTTTCAGTCTGGAGCAAACGTAACAACATTCAGAAAACGTGAATACTCATTGACATTTTTTGTCACAAATGAACTTGTTTATGTAAAGATGTTAATGGGCTCATGGAACAAATGAGTGTCTTTTCATTGATTCGTCGCAGTTAAGTTTAAAGGCAGTTTTATTACATAATGGTAAGTCTTATCCTTCCGTCCCTAGAGCTCATGCTGTCCAGATGAAAGAAACATATGAGAATTTGAAGATAGTTTTGAAAGCTATAAACTATGCAAATTATGAATGGATAATCTGTGGAGATTTAAAGCTTACTCCTGGGAATGCGGAGTGGTTTCACCAAGTTTTGTTGTTTGTTGGAACAGTTGAGCTAAAGAAAAACATGAATTAGCTGAGTGGCCTGTAAGGAGTACTTTAATACTGAGTGAAAAAAAGTGTTAAGTATGAAGCATTAGTTAACAAAGACAAAATTTTGCTTCCGCCGCTTCACATTAAGTTAGGCTTAATAAAAAAATTTGTAAAAGCTTTGAACAGAGAGAGTTGGGGTTTTCGGTATTTGAAAGAAAAGTTCCCTAGAATAAGCGAAGTAAAATTAAAAGAAGGTATTTTATTGCTCCACAAATACGGTAATTGATGGAAGACATGCATTTTGAAGAAGTACTTTCCAAAAACGAGAAAGCATCATGGGTGGGATTCAAGATAGTGTGCAAAAATTTCCTGGGAAATACAAAAGCTGACAACTACAGGGAAATGATTGAGAACATGCTAAAGGCATATAGAAATTTAGGACACAATATGTCCTTAAAAATACACTTTCTGCACTCGCACTTTGACTTCTTTCTTCCCAACCTGTGGGCTGTGAGTGATGAGCACGGAGAATGGTTTCATCAGCTTATGTCATGGAGAAGGGATACAGCTGAAAGTGGTCACCTAGTATGTTAGCTTCTATGTTGACAGTCCATAAGGGAGGTTCCTGATGCCAGCTACAAGCGGAAGTCTTCTAGGAAGTGTTTTAAAAAATGAGTACAGTTAATAATATTTTTAAGTTTTTGCATGACAGTTACCTAAATATGAATTGTTGGTTCACTTCAACTGTAATTAATGGATTCTGCATAAACCTTTTGGTTATAATGTTTGAGCTATATGAAATTATTTCATCTCAGAATTGATTACAATATTTCAATTCCATCTATTGTATGTGTAATTTTTAAAAAACATTGAAAGCGATTTCTCAAAAAAAAAAAACGGTAAGTGATAGAGAATTTTTTATTTCAGATTTGAGTTCAGATAGCTAATATGTACAGAGTCAACTATTTTCGTTTGATTGCAAAAACAAAAGTTGAAATTTTGTGTTCAGTGTAACACATTACTACCGCAAATATTCTAGTTTGGTTTGACCTGCGCCTCTTGACAAGTCTTGTGCTTGTGTGTTAGTCCATTTAATGTGGTCATTACACACGTGTAAGAAAGCGGCAAACAAAACGGTGAGGATATTCTTCGCCGCTTTACCTTGACAAGGCCGCCCGTCCTTGTGCCACGATGTTTCCTAGAATTGACTACCCACACACCACTAACCACTCCTAGCGGAAATCAGTGGATACCAGCACAGGCTTGCAGAATGGCGCAACTCCTGCTGGGAAAATCGAATCAGAGGTCACTTTTGTTGTTACTGTCTTCTGCACTCAGTTTTCATAGACTGTGGTTGAAAACGAAGGCAATTTAAAACAGGCTTGACTCGCGCATCTCGAAACACTTAGCTTTGCTCGCGTTTAGAGACATTTCTGCCATTTTCCAGACACTTCGTTTCCCTCTTCACCTCTTCCCACATTACCATTCTCTCACTCCTTTCTCTCTGCAACTTGTTACAAGATGTTTTGAAAACCGGAAGTAAAACTGATTTTTTTTTTCGATGGAGGAGTCTAATAAAACTTAAAAGATACCATGATGCATTCTAATGCATATATAACGTACTTGTTTCCACTGTATAGAGGAAATGACATTAAAAGATCGGGACCTATAATTTATGCCTGATACCGAGGTCGCTGACCTGTGTCATTGGGGGAGTAGTAGAAACAGCGATTGTGCTTCCTTGTCCAATGGTTAATACACTGTATTCAGTTTCTAGCTGCCTGAATCTAATAGGTTCTGAAATTACTGATGATGTAACCCTTGCATTCCGAATGGCCCTTAATTACTCTGAAAACGCCCATCTTTTCGTAAAGTAATTTTAAATTATGTTAATAAAGCGCGTTTAAATTTTCTGGTAGTTTATATATTTCATTGTTTTTGTTGTTCAATGGATCGCCTTTCTCTTTGTAGGACCTAGACCCCTGAAGAGTTACAATCCAATACCTTGGGTCAGTAGCCTGTCGAGGAGCAAGTAAACTTTGGATCATGACTTTTCCAGGTTGGGTGATCAGACCAAGGCCTGTTATGGCGATAAAGAAAATATAGTGATGAAAGCGATGATAAGAAAATTCGTGAATCAAATTATTCACCCAGAATTCGCCTAGCAACCAAGCAAAATCGCGAAGAAACGTACGACCAGGATGATCCACCCTGAAGATTAGAACCGCGACCTTACGTATGCGAGTCGCACAGGTTACCACAGCATCCCCTCGCTTCGTTGGATATTTGATTAGTTATAAATAATTTGGATGTATGCTTTCCCTGCTTAATTTGTGATGTCCCTTGAATCCTAAGTATCATTCAAGTATTATATACTTATTTATACATAATTTATGTATTATTTACACATATAATCATTTACATGTTTGAAAGTCAACGAGAGCTAAGTATTTACGTGATTCACTCACCCTATCTCGTTCAATCGTGGTTTCTTCTCCAGCGACAAGCGGTCGCATCATTCATTGGATGGAGTAGAGTTGGTTGTTGCCTTGCCTCCATTCAGTAGAAATCGATTCATATTTAACTTTATGCAGTCAGAAACATCAGAATGCCTCCCCACGTGGAGTAAATCACGCAATAGGAGCTGGCTTGTTTAACTCCTATGGCACCTTAGATGTCATATCAATATATGTAGTTATAAAACGTGCTATACATTGCTACATAGTTATATTCGTAATGTTTGCTATATTTTAACGAATTTCACTTTCAGTGATAAACTTGTCTCCAAAACCTAAACCACTGCATCAACGTAAGGCATCTGAAGCCAGCTATTATATTATTCGAATCCAGACTGTCCTGTTGTGTTGTTGGCTGTAAAAACGAGCGAACGCGAATTCTGTGGTATAATTTCTTAAACATGGGCAATGACAGCATTTTGTTAATAAGCCAACTTGACAAATATTAGGCTCATAAACTTTGGTCCGCTATATTTGTGATATAAAGGACTAAAAAATAAGCTGAGTATTTCAATGTTTACTGCGTGTCTTATTACTGCCCTCTACTCTCTGAAGAAACTAATTAAGAGTTCTTATTCTCAAAGTTACACCTAAAGTATGTTGCTATGAAATTTCACAGCAATTTTTCAGATGTTATTTCAGTGTTCTCCTCAAAGTTTCCATATATTGAAAGTTTCAGTGTGTGGCTATTGGACTTTACCCTCTGTTGCCGTCTCACCTCAGCTTCAGCTATCCTTAGTATCCTCTCGCTCCGTCAGAGGCATTGGCACAAAAGTTCTTGTAAGTCTCCCCGCCGAACCATGTCACAGTCATGTTCAAATTACTCTAAGTGAAAAAAAAAAAATCTGTTATTTAAGTCATTAAGAAGCTTTAAATCGCCGACGAAGTTCCTTAAATGTACACGTGGATAGTTCCCCGGGCTTTTACAGGCTTTGCAGATGAGAAATGAGAATTACCCATTCTTCTATAAGAAGAATGAAGAGGAACAGTGTTCGTAGTAAATCAAGGTAAATCAAATAGTTCTGGAAGCTAAAATTTTCACTCTTCGCCGATATACTCCGCTTACTCCGTTGTGTCTCTACAGGAACAATGTCCCTTGGCTCCCCACTACAACTCCCGTTAAATACCTTGGAGTGCTTTTGGACTCTCGACTGACCTGGCGTGCTCATATCGATCGTCTTATATCACTGGCCTCTGGGCGACTTTCAAAACTCTCACCTCTATTGCATCGCCGTTCCAGCCTCGGCCTACAGTCTTCATTGTTACTCTACAAATCACTCGTTCGTCCGCTTATTACATATGCCTGCCAAGTGTGGGAGGACGCACACACATGTCATCTGCGTCGTCTTCAGGTCATACAGAATCGCTTCATGCGCATCGCTACCAAGGCTCCATGGTTCATCCGTAATCAGCAGCTCCATCACGAACTAAGACTGTTACCTCTTCACGACTACATTCGCAGGATAGCTCGTCGTTTCTTTTCCACGCTGCAAGAAGTTCCAGGAGCTGTGCATTATAACATCGGCGTCCGCACGCGCCAGGCCTCACGCTTGAAGAGGAGACTACCACAGGACCTGCTTCTAAGTGATACATCTGATTCGAGTGATTCTAGTGCTTAATGTCTTCTTACATCTTCAATATTGACATAATTTCTCAGGAGTATTATTGGAGTTCTAACTTAATGTAGTTAGGGGGCGGCCTTTTAGCCTACCTCTGAGTGTTATTGTTCTTATTGTACTGTTACCTTCTTTTCACTCTGATCTGTAAAGCATTGTACTGCTGATCGATCAATAAAAAAATTTATAAAAAATAGTTCTGGAGAAAGAAAACAGAAACTGGTGTTTTGGTAGTACAAAACTGGTATTTGACAAAAGGATCGCGTTTGTGCAAAGTTAAGAGAGCCATTATTTCTGGATTGTTGAGCAAGACCTACTGTTGCTTTGGAAGGATTCCATTCTATAGGTAAATATTTTTTCAAAATAACGGTTATGTAATGTTCACTTACTCGTAGTTCTAGTACACAGAGTATTCGTAAACACATTTGCGGTCTCCTGCATCGGAGTTTATTTCTTTAATGCTCTATGTATATAAGCTGCAGACATATAACCATTAAAACTCTCATCAATGACATTTTGTTTTTATTTACTGCACAGGCATAAACTAGCCCCCTTAGTATAAATTTAACAGCCGATACCCCGCAAGGCGATGTAAACTGATCAAACATCAGCATTGGCTTAACGTTCAAAATGACACCACCACTTTCACATTCACAAATCCTTCTAAAGCTATCAAGGACATGCTTTTTGCTCGTGCTTTGATAAGGTATGTAGTGAGTAGGCATATGAATTTCCAAGCATTTAAGCCAGAACGATAGGTTGTACTGTTATCGGACTTGACTGTTACGTCCTAGAAAACATACCCCATCCCTCGTACAGTTGGTTGGCATGTGCAAACCACGCGTTTTACTTGCCGTCAGGACTCATTCGCTGTTTGTATGCTCTGCGTATACTCATGATCAGGGAACGGGCTTTTAGTATGAAATGCGTCAAGTTAACAGTGCACCGACAAGAGACCGTAGAAGCGCGGCGACCTCGATAACACCGCGGACGGCAGTGCACAGCACACCCTGTTTAAAATGTAGGAGCAACAGGATTCACGGGTAGCAAAAATTGTGATATTTAGCCATTGGTAGCATGTAAGTAACAAAAGGCATTTCGGTTCACGTGATGGTTTCGCCATTTGTGAAGAAATTTCCCTGCCAAATTCCTCCACAAAAAACGGCAACCGTGATGATGATTTTGATGTCTGAATATTCGGCTTTCGGCATGTTGTCTTGGCTCCCTTGCTCTTGCTCATCGATATGCAGCGAACAGGATAAATACGACATGTCTCGGCCAAACTGACTTGTGTAGCGGTGGGCGTGTCTGTCCCTTAAGACCTCACGCTACCTGACCTCTATACTCCCTCTCTTTACTTACTAAAACCCCTCTCATGATGATTTGAGCATAGCCAATGTGAAGCCAACAGCTTGAGAATCCCTACGCTTGAATGACACTCATTTCCTAGATTCCAGTCTGTTCATAATGCTGTCGTCACGTGCATTGCTTTTGTTTCTAAAGAGAAGCATGTATATGAACATTTAGTTAAAGAAGAATGACCAGTTTTGTATTTAATAAATTGATGTACAGTTCTTATTAAAGTAAATTATACTACTACCAAACTTTAAATCAAATAACAGGTAATTAACTCAAAAGCTGTTGGTTTATATTAATGTTATGTTCAGTTACATGTTCCAGCAAAAAGTTGTTTTGTTTTGTTTCGCCCGCCGTAGATCTCGGTCAGGGTGAGTTACCTGGATAGGGTTTTTCCGGGGTTTTCCCTTATCCTGAAAGACGAATGTCGGGTAACTGTAAGCTCCATGGACCCCGAACCGCATTGAGCATCATTTCACCCATTTCACTCATCGTCCGATATGACTAAATGTTGGAGGACGTAAATTACACACACACAAAAAGAGAGAGAGGAGAGATAGAAATTAATAAACTCGGCAATACTCTGACAGAATATATGTGACAGAATACTAAGGACACTTGAGATCAATTTTAGGTTTTACAGATGAAACTTCAAATAGTATAAGAATAAAATTAAAGGGTTTCTTAAAATTAAATATAAGAACTTTCCAGCGCCATTATTTATTATTATTATTATTATTATTATTATTATTATTATTATTATTATTATTATTATTATTATTATTATTATTATTATTATTATTATTATTATTATTATTATTATTATTATTATTATTATTATTATTATTATTATTATTATTATTGTTATTATTATTATTATTATTATTATTATTATTGTTATTATTATTATTATTATTATTATTATTATTATTATTATTATTATTATTATTATTATTATTATTATTATTATTATTATTATTATTATTATTATTATTATTATTATTATTATTATTATTATTATTATTATTATTATTATTATTATTATTATTATTATTATTATTATTATTATTATTATTATTATTATTATTATTATTATTATTATTATTATTATTATTATTATTATTATTATTATTATTATTATTATTATTATTATTATTATTATTATTATTATTATTATTATTATTATTATTATTATTATTATTATTATTATTATTATTATTATTACTATTATTATTATTATTATTATTATTATTATTATTATTATTATTATTATTATTATTATTATTATTATTATTATTATTATTATTATTATTATTATTATTATTATTATTATTATTATTATTATTATTATTATTATTATTATTATTATTATTATTATTATTATTATTATTATTATTATTATTATTATTATTATTATTATTATTATTATTATTATTATTATTATTATTATTATTATTATTATTATTATTATTATTATTATTATTATTCTATTATTATTTATTATTATCATTATTATCATTATTATCACTATTATTATCATTATTATTATCATTATTATTATCATTATTATTATCATTATTATTATCATTATTATTATCATTATTATTATTATTATTATTATTATTATTATTATTATTATTATTATTATTATTATTATTATTATTATTATTATTATTATTATTATTATTATTATTATTATTATTATTATTATTATTATTATTATTATTATTATTATTATTATTATTATTATTATTATTATTATTATTATTATTATTATTATTATTATTATTATTATTATTATTATTATTATTATTATTATTATTATTATTATTATTATTATTATTATTATTATTATTATTATTATTATTATTATTATTATTATATTGTGTTCTCAACAATAGCCTCGAAGTGCTTGCATGCATGCCTTATTGCGGTTGTACCTACATTCCAACTGATAAAAGCTTTCATTTAATTTTAAGAGAACATTTTCACCTGTACTACTGACTTCAAATTTGAATATCGCGTGATCTGGGGTCACACTGGCGTTCCAACAGGAAATGGTTCGGTGTACCATATGCAATTCACTGAGAGTGGGCCACCGTTCCAACTAGGCCGAGCTCTTTTGTGTTCCATGGCACGAATGACACTTCACAGATTTATCCTGTTCTCGCCAGGGTGGCGCAGTTGTAGCTTACAGGCGATCCAAGCTGGCAGTGCAAACGCTTTGATAAAATCGCAAAAGTACATTTCTCAGGACATCAGCGGCACAACATAACAGCACTTGCTTGCCGAACCTGCTCAGCTGTGCTGTGAATGAATCAGATGCCAGGCGCCAGGAAGTTTATTCCACATTCCGTCGACAAGTACCTCTCAAAACGACCTTCACCTAATGGGTTGCACATCTGCCTGCCCATTCAAGTTTCCTTCTTACAAACTGGAAACCCGCGAGATTTTCAAATAAATGGAAGAAATTAAGGAATTAAAATTTCCTCAATATTGAAAATAGGTGCTCCACATGCTGACAACTTCCTTGTGCAAATTCTGAATCCTTAGCAAGCGTTTGAAAACTATCCTAGATGATTTAAAGACGAAAGCGAAGGTTAAAAGCAGAAGACATACACGTTAGTGCATCTATAGGGTATTCCAGTATCATAACGTGAGGTAGTGTTATCCAAGCATCTTCCAAATGCTCCGAACATTTCAGCTGATGAATCTGTAAACAAAATTAATTTACAACATGTGGATATTTCATTAAAACTGCAAGCGGAAAGAGGGCAACCGCGGCGTTTTGTACGTTGTTCTCTGTTGGTTATCTGTCAAATTATTTTAACACGAAGCAAAGTCCATTGCATACTATATCATGCTGTAAGGTGAAAGATAGAATAGAAACATTAATTATGAAATTATTATTGGAAGCACATACATGCATTTACTGTATTATCTGTAATATGGACACTCACGCATATCATCACGCAGTGACGGCGAACTCAGGAATAATATTATTAGCTCGAAGTCTTATTCTGAATAAAACAAATTGTTCTGACCCAGTGTCTTACATGCCTGAATTATTTTAGTGCAATGTTTAACTCCACCTTTTGCCGTAAACCTCTCATATACAGCGACTCCATGAAATATTCACAGGTTAAAACACTGTAGCAACAAAATTAATGCAGAGAAAACTCCTCATTTTTAATATGTAAAGCAATGAACTATATTACATTTATTCATTGGGAGTTCCTTAGAATTTTCTTGTGATTGATTTCATGGCTCTTTTTCTAGAATTACGCGAATCTTTTCATATATGTTGTTTATAAAATAGCTTTTAGTGGAGTACTTTAGTGCAATGCCTGACCATGCTATAGACATGGGAAAAACGCATTTGTGAGCTCGTGAAAACTGACTTACCAATGAGGAAGTTTGGTAAAAACGTACATAAGTCCTTGACTTTTTTCTATGTTACATTAAAACTCATTTTGCAGCAGTTTATGGTATTATACCAAAACAAGTTTTCTATCTACAATGCAAGTAAATTAATTTTGTACACACTACATATGACAGAGTTAGTGTAATTTAAAAAAGAAAAACAATTATAAACTTATAAAATGAAAGTTTTTGAAAAACATCAGAACACCAATTTAGAGTCTGCATATTGGCAATTATAGTTTTCTCTTTCTTAATGTGGAGGCTAGAATTTAAAAATAACTGGATCTACTGCTCTCTGGAGTCACTATGTGTTTTATTATAAACAATTATTTCCTTATATTCAGCAATATAGGCGTGCACAAAAGGGGTTGCCAAGACTGCACCTCCAAAAGTAAATACTCTCAATGCTTTCTTTGCTTTGTGGTTTCCTTTCAAAACAGAACTTATATAAATCTCTTCTGTTTTCATAATGCATCACGTAGAGTAACATGAAGTCCGAAGTTAAGGGTTTGTTTGGAACATCGGTGTAAAAGTACTAAGGTTTTTGTTGTTGTTTTTTCTATCTTTTAGAATTTTGCTCTATAGTTTATGTTCACGCAGACGGTAAACAGGTTTTTAGAGCGAATATTTGACGCATTACTTAGTAATAACTATGCAAATTAGTCATCAGTTTATTTAAAGGTTTCGTTTATATTTCTATGTGGGAATGGCCTTGGAACATTGCCACAAATTTAATAATTCTGTTTTATAGATATAATTTGCCATGTAATTCTGCGGTTGTTATCACATAAATATCACGGAATTGAGGTTATACTAAGTTATTGCAAGTAGGAGTATTTACGTATGAGTATTGCGCAACTTTTATCAAAATTGAAACTGCAGTAACTTTATCCATCTTTTAAGGTTTTCTAATTAGACTAAATTGTGCAGAATTATGCTGAATTACATCTGTTTTTATAGAGCTAACAGAAAATTGAGATACCCATGCCTTTTTCATATCAGTGCAAAAAATATACAATGTTTTAATGAAACTCCTTAGACAATTTAGGGAAAATACAAATAAACGTAATGTCTTACAGTAAAAGTAGATAGGTGGGGAAATTTTGTTTTAAAGCTTGTTGTAGCATACTTGGAAAATAGTAAACATAAATACCAAGTTTGGTTTTTAAAGGACGTTTCTTTTTTATTTATACACTTCCCAAGTACATACTATGCACAAGATGATTTTTGTATTTGTTGTATCTCGAAACGCGTATTACTGATGACATTTCAATGCCTCGTTTTTGGTAGAATGCAATGCTTTCTCTACCTATAGGTAAAGAAAGTGTAGCAATTCACTTCTTCCTTTCGAGAAGTTTCTGTGCAAGTATCTAATCAGGTTTCCAGTTTGTTAAGTTTGTGGATAAACACTTCCTTGTTTCTTTGATCCGCCACACTTGCAGGTTTGCGCACCCGGAGTTGCCAGAAACGGAGCTGCAAAACTTCGCTGCTGATGCCCTGAAATTTGTTTCGCCATTTGTTCAATGAATGGACTTCTTCTGAGAAGTGTGCCCCTAGACGGCGACAGCGCTTTTTGCTTGAACGTGCGTGACCTTTAGCGAGGAACATGTGCGAGGAACTGGAAGTGATTCATCACCTAGTTATCTAATCCTATACGCTAGCCGAGCGGTTCGGAGAAACAAGAGAGTGGGGCCCACCCGTATGAATGAAACCTACCGCCCCAGGTCCATAATTATACTGGGGATTCCGATACCTACCTGTTGTACAGAGTTCCGGAATTGTTGCCGAAAAGAAACTGATTACTGCTTTATCACCGTAAAGGACCGGAAACACGTCATCATCAAGCAGGTCCGCCGCCGCCGCCAGCTCTATAGCCTTATGAAACTGATGGATGGATGGCACAACATCACACGCTTTCGTTTGCCAACAGGAAAACTAAACTTTTGGTATTAAAATAACAGGTTTATAATTAATTCATGATCTGAAGTGGTGTAGGATTGGTGCATCACGATTAGTATCTACTGCATGTATTACTTACAAGAAGTATAACAATGCATTAATGCTTACAATTTACATTATATATGTGGGTTGTTGAAATTAATTGCAATTGGTAGCTATGGATCTTTGGGTTACCGTGCCATTCTTCTTACCGTGCACGGCAACATTCCCGCAAGTTAAATATCCCAGCTGACTCTGATTAGTTCCCGAAAAACCACAAGACCTTCTCAAATTCATATTTAGATAACACCTCCAATGGCAATGGTAACACTTCCTAAGTACTTTAAGTCGCGGCAGCCACATAGTTAAGTCCATTAATGTTCTCAACTAATCACTATTGGGCAAATCATTGACAATATGAAGACCATATATATAGGAATATACCATAACTTTTGAACAAATAATAGGACAAACGTGCAACTTTGTGAGAATATAATGCGCAATTCGGAGATTACATTACACTATTTGCATCTCAGAGAAAATTTTGGAAGTGTTTTTGTTGGAAGTGTTTTACGGAGAGTATCCTCGCCAGTGTTACTTATTTCGATTCGAATGGATTCCTTGACAACATCAACTGTCCGTGGCCTATTCTTGTACACTCCTATTTTTAGATACCCCCACAAGAAAAATATCCGGTGAGTTTAGGTCAGGGGATCTGCGGGGTCACAGACCTTTTGAGATTATTCGATTATCAAAGAAACTGGTTAAAAGTTCCATGGTGTCATTAGATGTATGGCACGTTGCTCCACCTTGCTGGAAATAACCTTCTTTCAATTCGATACCATCTCCGTAAAACTTGAGAGAATATGGTGAGAGGAGTACAAACATGTATAGATGCTGGTGGAGGACAATTCCAACATTTTCTCTGAGATGTAAATAGTGTAATTTAATCTCCCAATTGTGTATTATATTCTCCCAAAGTTACTTGCGAGATTGTTAACTGTCATTGTGGTGAAAATCAGAGTCTGTTGGAGAGGTTACGTCGTTCTGGTATCTTGCCGTGGTAGCTCAGTTGTTAGACCAGTGGCATCGTAAGCTGAAGTTTCATGGTTCAAATTCCGGCTATGGTATGCAATTTTTCAGTCTGATTCCACCTTTCCAACCTTTGCTTACTGGTAAACAGTAAACAATATTAATACAAGTGACAAAATTGCTAGATTACTGACTTGGCAGGAGCTTTGCAAACTGATATCATGAGCATTCTGTCTTATTAGTTGAAAAACCAATACGTACTTCTCGACAAGTGTTGCAGTTTCCGAATCAGCTTCAGTAGCAAGAACAGCAGTAGGTCAGGAAATGAACACAAACTTTCTAGTCCACATTTTCATACCGGTCATTCTTCGTGAGTTAATACGTTCATTGTTAAATGATTAACCAGGCGAAGATGAAGGTAGTTGACTTAACTGACAGAAATATAAGAACTATAAATCAAATGAAGATCTTGAAGTAATTAACTTTACAATCGAAAACTCGTTACCTCAACATACACCCAAGTTTTCCTTGATTTAGTTATTTTATTGACTTTCTCCTCATCCTGTTTGTGCTTGCAAATGAAACATTGGTTTACGCACTCAAGTAGTGGAATTTAACCTGCATAAAATACATATAATTGTCACTCTTACAGCACACACAAGGCTAAACCTAAGATCTTGGACAGCCCTATTTCATTGACAGCAGGTTCCCAACCAATGGATGACAGACAGCATCAGTAAGCTTATTTTTAATTTATAAACAGTAAAGTCAGTAATTAATATAATTATGTGTTTGTCCTTGAATTTAGAGTAAAACTGGATAATCTGAGATTAAATCCTGCAAATAAAAATGACGAAAATATCCTATGATCATGACGTTGACTTTGATAAATATTTAAAGTTAAAACAATTTTATTGCAACAATATGCATAAAATAAGACAAACATGTGGTATAGTAAATATAAATCCGTGTGAGTCGTCAAAAAGATTTATTTTTCCTTGCAGTCTCACTGAAAATAATTAAATGCTCTTGGTGCAAACGAGCATTCTGTCTGTATTATTTACTTAATGTTCTATGAATAAGCTAAGACTTATTAATACGAGAGGTACGTATATCACTTTAAACTCAGTTTGTAAGTAAAAGTGGACATGCTAGAACTATCTATTTCTGTGAAATCTCAGCTTTGCCACCTTATGCAATCATCAACTACTATTCAGTGCTATAATGCAGTTCGCATTATAATGCAGATAATGCCATTTGCTCTTGATAAAGAGAAATGTTTGGTTCATTGCCAAATGACGTCACTCCACACACATCGCAGTTTACGGAACAGATGCTGTAAACAGCTGAACTGCAAACATTGTTTCACTGTAGAAATTACGGCAAACGCGGAAAAAGTGTCTTCAGGTTCCTGACAGTTCTATTAAGATACAGGAGCAGTAAAAGTTCTGCGTGAGGCTAACGTAAGTTTTTGCTTATTCGTAAATTTGGTCTTACGAAAGTTGTTCAGTGATTCAGAACGAAGAAAGTGTAGGAAAATGAGATTCCGTAGAGACACGAAGGAACGCAGCTTCCAGGAGAATGTTGAGAGCAGCAGTGAAGTATCTCCCACTCATTGTAAACATGTTTCGCATGATTGGACCCCGTCAACTTGTATTTTCCGTAATCATTATGGGTATATGGAACCTTACTGTTGAGTTACTGTCGCTGACTATACTTCTGCTGTGGTTCTGTCGACCTTTCCTCAATTAAGTTATCTTGGCTTAATTTCCTTTACGATACAGACTAATGGACGAATGAATTCAGTTCTTACCATTTAACATAAAATGCAGTATAAAACAGCATAATTTTAGTTCCTCCTGCAGCCAAGTTAAGACTTATTTTTTTGTGTGAGATAATTCATCGTTAGCATAAATATATGTTGAACCAAACGGAACATCCTGAGTTCTACCTTGTAATTGATTTGAGTTTTTTCTTCCCAAAATGAAAATACTTAAAACTATACACGCAAAGATTCCAAAACAATCAACCAGTGTCTTCTTTCAAAGTTCCTTTTCAGTGAGAAAATGCTTGTTGAAACGAACAAACAGAAAGTAAATAGGACAAGAATAGAAATTTATATTGCTTAAAACGTCCCAGTGCACACAATTAATTCATGGTACTCGTTTGAACTTTTCAAAGTAATTATTTGTAATCTCCCTACTTCAGTACGTACTTTTGGTACCTAACTGGAATATACTCAAAATTGTTATTCTAATTGTAAACATTAGCTAATCTCAAAGCTTTCAGCATTTCACCCAAAGTTACCCATCACATTGCAGTGTATAAGAGGTATTACTCAAGACAGCATTGCGTTCGTTTATTTACGCCAACGTAGAAACTACGTGTGCTCTGCCTAACCGATTTACAGGCTAGCTATGTAAACAGCGTCTCCAATCCGTGTGCATTTCTATACATATATCCCGAGTAATCTTGTGGTTGGGATTACGTCCTTATAATGTTCTGTCTTCTTGTACAGGCCTAATGATCTTATGAACATTTTCCAAACAGAATAACTTCCGTGCTCCTTGATTGGATCAACGTGTTTCAACGAAGACCAATTGCATTACAGGCGCATTGTGCTGTTAACAATCAGGACACCAATTCAGTTTTGAATCATGATCTACGTAGAATTAAAAGTGAGTATTCATTGCTAAAGTCAATATTATTGAACAGCTATATAGAAAAACGTGGGTTAATGAGGAAATAAATATAAATACACTCCTTTTCTGCGATTACGTTATGTCTTAACATAGGTTTTTTGAGAGTTAATATGATAGTGCAACGATAACACCAGCTGGAATGCTGATATCATGGGTTCCTCATTGCAATAAACCTTCATTCTTCTCCACTTCGTGTAATGTCTACTTTATAAAGTGAAATGTCGGTAAACTCTCGACTCCTTGACGCTCAACAGTTTAAGCAGTTGTCATTATTTGAGATACATTAAAAGATGTTAAACTATATATAAAAACCTTGTGTGAAACAACATAAAAACACTGTTTACCAGTCTCAAGTACGCAAATGTAAACCTGTGCCTTTCACGATGCATTTTTAGCGATATACACTGTTTCAAATATTAAAACTCCTTTAACATTCTAGACAGGGAATATAAATATCAGCCATGTTATCCTAATTTGTTTTATTCTTACTTTCTAACATCAGATAATCTTATTACCCGTTGAGAGAAATAAGTTAGCATTGTTACGTTTAAGAACAAACAATTCTGCAAAATTAGGTTTTGTTTTTGTTTGAACATCTATGGGCTGAAACTGCGAACATTTGATGCACATCCGATCTGTCAAAGTAGATCATAGGATTCACAAGACGGAGGTTTCATGTGGTTTCAAGTATGGTAAGCTTGAAAGTCTCCGAAACAAAACCTAGTAGTGGTTCGTGTGCATGTTATTTTACAGATCATTATAATGTAACAAGGACAGCTTTTGAGTCAGATATAACACTTTTTATAAAGTGGTAAAAAGCTCAGATGATGTTTAATCGTGACTTGTGTTGTGAATCAGTAACGAGGTTAATGAGCGTGGCATGCTTTGCATGTTAGAGCGATCATAAGCAACAGGTAAACATGTGTTGGGCATGCTGTTCCCCGCTGGTGTTCCATCCATCACCCTCAAACAGTGTTCAATTTGTTTAATAAGAGCATCCAACTACCTCAACAGTTCACTTCTTCTACCACTATTTCTCTCCCTCTCCCTCTCTCTCACGAATGTCCTTATAGGCCACATATACCATATTGTGGAGTTTATTGTGTTCATATTAATATTAATGTTTATTGTAATATGGACCATTTTAGACAATGAAAAAGACAAAAGAGTAGTTACATAATTTATGAATGCATTGAAGCGACTTTAAAACAATACTTCACTGCCATGTAAGTTAAAATATTCAATAAGTTTAACAACCATATAAATAATGTGTTTAGAAGTTATTATTTGCTATAGTAATTTAGGAGACAACTTGCTCTAATGCTTGAAGCCAAATATAAATGGGAATTAATTACCTTAATAGACCTAAACTGAGGTGACTTTAGAGCTCTATTAAATTAGTGGTACTATGATACGAGTAATATATGGCATCGTTACTTTAAGGATAATCCGAAATAGCATTACAATGACCATACACCAATAACTCAAACAAATACATAACTGTTAACATTTCCAGCTCAATAAAAAGGGTTTTACAGTAAACTCTGTTGTCATCTTTCATTTAAATTTTCAGGATTTTCTTTTGTATCAAACAACGCTGCGTGTTTTACTTGAGCAACCCCATAGTGAAAATGCAAAACAAACACATCTCATATATGTTGCCGTCAAACAGTATGTTAGATCCTTCATTAGGTAAATAATTCTGGGTAACGTTTTTGATGAATTTAATACGGTTAATATATCACATCTTAGTTCACTCGTACTATGTACATCCACACTTTAAAATGTAGTTCGTTTTTCACTTTGAGGTGGGGTTTCCAAATTTAGCCTCTTCATGGATAAAATGGACACCTTATCTTCTCGTTTAACAACAAAAGGTTAGAATTTAATCAGAAGGAAGCAGTGGCAATAATTTATTCATATATTTCTAAGAGATTGGCAAAGTTATTATCAGAGATAATAAAACGTGTATCATTAGGATACATAAATGTTACTGCTTGCAAATTTTTTGTGAAATGATTTACTGCAACCAAAAATAAAAATGGTCGTAAAACAGAACCCTGAGCAACAACAGATGCAACAATTGACAAATAACTCAAATGAGAACGATCCATCAATATTTAACATTTGTATACGGATTTATAAATAGGACTGAAATGTTTTATTTTGAATATTTTATAGTCTCACTGTGGTATATAATCTCTGTGAATTTGTTATCTCATTACAGGAAAACATGTGAATCAGTTGATGATTTAATATCATGGCGACTTGTTGCTATGGTAGCTCAGTGATTAGAGTTACCGGCTGGAGGCCGGAAGATCCGTAGTTCAAATCCGGGCTACGGTATTGAATTTTTCAGCCTAATTCTACTCTTCAAGTTCAGAATGAGTAAGAGAACTATAGCAGTTTTGTACAAAAATATGATCTAATTTTCTTCTTGTTCAGACTCAAATATTGTTTTGTATATTTTACTATCTATTGATCACGAAAAAGCTTCATGCTAGTATGAACTATTTCTGAGTCATTACAAGAGAGAACAATAAGCCTTAAGTTCCTAAACCTTGCTTAAGGCATTTTGAAGTGCAACAATTTTCTACACGTCTTTTTTTTTTTTTTTTTTTTTTTTTTTTTTTTTTTAAACTAACGAGAGAAGTTATACTCCTCATTAGAGAAAAATATTGGCGCGCACGAGGGCGCCACGGGCGCGACGAGGCGTTGTCACGTTTCACATTTCAGACTGAAATATGAGCTAAATCTTTCCTGGCGGCGTATGTCCTCTAGACGTACTCGGGCTTCGAGCCAGATAAGAAGATGCTGTGACATCGACGTTTCGGGAGCGTGCATCTCTCCCATCTTCAGGACACTGAATGACTTAAGGGAGAACCTGTTCGCTGATTGGTTTGCGTCACTTACCTCGGTGATCTCACGGACGGACGCCTTAAGTCATTCAGCATCCTGAAGATAGGCGGCTAGGTGCTGGGCGAAACCACTCCGTCCAGGTATACCTGGACGACTCGATTCTTCTGCTGGTGTGCTGGTCTGCATCCTGAAGATGGGAGAGATGCACGCTCCAGAAACGTCGATGTCACAACATCTTCTTATCTGGCTCGAAGCCCGAGAACGTCTAGAGCACATCTCAGACTGTTTTGCAAAACGAACAAATGTTATCCGTACAATGACTCCATAAAGAATTCACCTAAAATATTCTACCACACAAATTAATAAAGAGAAAATTCTAATTTGAAATATGCAGACATATAAAGTGTATTATGGTATAGTTGTTCTGAAGATTGTTCAAGATGTTCGTTTTATTAGTTTTATAATTATTTTGATAAGTAAATCTATCTTTTTAACGTTTTTCGTGCGTGATGTATACCACATTACTTTTCAAGCAGTTAATAGGGTAAATGTTTTGGTATAATACCTGAATTTTCCGTGAAAATCTGAATTTGATATGACGGGGGAAATGTCAATCACAGTTATCAACGTCTCTAATGAGACATCTCAGTCTTCACGTTTTTACAAATGTGGTTGCATGTCAGTTTATCATTAGCCGGTGACATTATCAGGTATTGTACTAAACAGTAGATCTATGGAGTGAATATATAATTATTTTAGAAACACCACAAATGAAAAAGTTGGAAATCGTTGCAGCACTTTTTCAAATCACAAAGCTATTAAAATTAAAATTTTCAGAAAATTACAGAATATAAACTATAATGCCGTTTATTGTTTTTGCATATTACAAATTAGAACATTTCTTCGTTAATTTAGCTGTTAATATTATTTTTAAAAATAGAAACAATTCCTTTTGGAGTTGCTCTAGGTTCTGGTTCATAAATCTCCATATGGTTATTTTAGCTACATTTTGATCATAAGGTGCATGCTCTCTGCGCCACCATAAGTCATCTTATCCAGTCCATGTCTTATATTTCCTGTAAACATTAACATGTCACTGAATGTCATTCTCTGGAAACGTTTCGAAATATTTCATTAAAAGGTAATACGTGAACTTATGAAAGTGTAAAATACGTTTTGTGCCTTCAGCCTGTTAGCGAAATATCCTTTTCTGCAGTAAATTTAGAAAATGGCAAATAATTCTTCTGCTGTCACCATTAACGTCACTGTAATATTGCTTGTCTTTCTTCAGCGTCATACTGCCACTCCTTGGAGGACTCTGCAACGACATGGAGCTTTAAGTATTGGCAATGTGACGGTTACTTCACGTGCTTTATGAAAATGACACAATGAAATAAATAACTAAATTATCACCATCAATATCACCACCGAAACCGCAACTCCACACACGTTATTCACTTAAATACCCAATTTTTCTTCACCTCTCTTTCTCTTAACTCTCTACCATTCTGTATACCTTTCACTCTTTGTATTTGTGCACAACTCTATATCCTCCAATGTTTTGAAAATCTTGCTTAAATGTGCTTTTGGACTGCTAATGATTTTTAAAAACGTATTCTTATACATTTCGATAAGTAGCATTTTCTCTGGTACAAAGAAATGACACTTGTACAAATTATGCATCTGACACAGACAATAAAAATGAAAAGTATTTGCCCTATCAAAATTTTGGATAGTAGTTATACGTATCAGAAGAATCTTAGCAAAAATGTCTGTCTTAGCAAAAAATTGTCAGATTTTTTCACAAAACTTAATAAGATAAATATTTTGAATTTTGATATTTCATGCCTGATTACAATGACTCTTTAAGGAAAATAATTAGGGTGCCACTTCGCTTATTTTTCAATTGGAGATACACCAAGTAGCATAGCATTTAGTCATTCTTTAGTGAATAGGTAGTATAAGTAGGTAAATAAATAAATAACCGTTTTAAAATAATATTTTTGCATTCATTATAGTATACAGGCTAATGAAACGTATTTATCAACTAACTTTCAGATAGACTTAGGTTACAGTTAGATTTTGTTGCTGTAATTTACGTCCTCCAACGTTAAGCCATATGGACGTTGAATGAAATGGGTGAAATTATGTTCAAATGAGCCCGGGGTCCATGGAACTTAGAGTCATCCAACATTCGTCTTTCAGGATAAGGGGGAAAAAAAGTAAAAACCTTATCCAGGTAACTCACCCTGACCGAGATTCGAACTCGGGACCTCTTGAGCGTGAGGCAGGCACGTTACCATCTATGCTTCCGAGGCGGGCTTACAGTTAGATGAGTAGGTTAAAATAAACGTTTAGATTTTTGTGCAGTTTGGCAAAATCAGAAATATGTTTAATGCTAATAAATAGGTATACATACTTCCCTATATTATACTTCATGCTTCGAACCGCCGTTTATTATCATTTTATGAATGTTAGTCTTTTTAATTTGTTTTAGTATAAACTTGCAGGTTTCAAAAAGTTTTAATTTTATGAGTTAATGATATTTCGTATTTTATTCAAAATAGAACTGAGACTCGAGCATATATAAGAATGTTAACTGTTATCTAAAATTCCGCCTCCCTCTAAGCAACGAATGCATTTTTCGTGTAGAAATATAAAATCAAGGGATAAAGAAGAGTAAATTAATTTCTAAGCCTATTCATGCTCCTATTCATGAAATTGCACACAGTGAAATTAATACACCTCTAATTAATATTTGAAATAACTTTTGTAGCTTAATGAATACTACTAATTGAACTATTTTGGCACAATATAACACTTAGCTTACAAGTGTAATATTCTGTACTACCTCCAGGTGTTTACGTCACGACAATCCATATTTCCAAACGCAATTCAGGATGTCCCAAAGTTTTCGTGCCCTATATTGTCCTTCAGAAAAAAAATAATAATAATCAAATTTATATTTACAGCTATTTCTTCAAAATATTCAAATTTGGCTGTCAAATCTCTCAACTGTATAAGAAATATACTGAAAGTAATACAGAAAATTTCTACTGCATAGAACATTTGGCGTAGTATATCCAAATAAGAAATATCACGAGTCTAACCTAAGATTCGAAAGACTACTACTGCTACTAAAAGTAATAACTTCTGAACACTAGTTAGCAAATCACATTCTTCCTATATGAATAGAATGTAAAGTACGTTGGTATTTTTTTTCTCCGAAAACTGACTTTGTAAATTCCAGGTAAACAACAACCACGAAGATTAAAACATCCGAGGGATACGAGTAAATTAGAAGGTGCGAGTTGAAACAATTGCTCTGTTGTAAATTACAGCTCATCTTCATGGAATGCAGCAGTTTTGGAGGAAACCAAACGGTAAATTGCGAAATATATTTCTAACATAATACATGGCAAAGTGGAGTTGCAACATGGCCATGCGTCATAGCATGAGGCACAGCGAAGTCAACTAAGCAGGAGACTTTTAGGCTTAAAACAACTTCATAAACAAAGTGACATGCCTCAACTTAGTTTCTGATCCGCTGTTATAACCATCCGAGGGTTGTCTTCTCAGATTCCCTTGTGTTCTAGAGAAATCTTTGTTTATGACTTTGATCCATTTGTTGCTATTATCAGAATACCTATTAATACGGCTTTGGATTTTGTTATGTACACAAAAGGGCGTTCATGTTCAAATATATAGCAGACCTTGCAACACCAATTAGTGTTAAATATGGAAATTCTACTCTGTGTCGCTTCCTCTCCCACTTTCTATCTTTGCCTCCTCAGTTGTGCTTTCTTCCCTCTGTCGGCTTATTTCCATCGCGTCATGTACATATCATGTAACATATTGCAAACAGGCAATAAAACTCCTTTTTACAGAGATGTTAATGCAAATTAAAATGTTAGTAAAGGGGTCCGACACCATTGAAACATGTATCTGTTCGTTGTGCACGCATTGCAGTAATAGGTGTTTACATACATCAATGGTAATAATAAGAAACAGAAAAGAAAAATAAAGAAATAGCTGATTCATATCTTAAATACTCCCCTACTGACATTTTTTACTTGTCCGAAACACTACACGTATGAAGATAAAGGGTGCAAAATGGAGTGGGGGCGAGGTTTAACCCACCCCATGTTTTGTTCTTTCGTTTGCCTAGAGTACAATGAGCTAGTATTCTCTTAACACTGTGTCGCCGTAAAGTCCAATCACCCGCAATACCCGATGGTGGAGGCACAACGTAGCAGAATGACACATTGGCATGCCTTATATAACGTCTGCTGTATAACATGTTTTAAAAAAATTAATAATAAAATATGTAATAATAGGAGCTCAAGTTATGCTATAGGTATACTAAGCTTCATAATAATTGGTTTACTGAACTTTTCTGAAAGGTAAAAGGAAACTCTCACATTTAAAACTGCGAATTTTGTCTCTGAGGTAACCCATTATACATATCACTTTCATTTATTCATCCGAAGTCAAAAATCACGAGAGCATTTATGGTTACAGTTTTAATTTACTTATTGGATACATGTTGTATATGTTGCAAATAAGCTCGTGGATTTGATTTTCTACTTCTTGTTGCTCTGTATCTAAGATCACAATACGACATGATATAATTCGTCTCAGCTTCATACACCTACTTCCCTGTGAGTAAACTAATAACATTAAACAAGGTATAAGATATATATTGCACAATAGACACTTGGAAACAAACAATATGCTAAAAGTTTAGCATCATCGGCAATTGTTTTGTCCTATTAGGTACACTTTTATGATAGCTATAAACTATGACTGGCCTTTTTAGAATATCCGTTATGTACAGAAGTTTTGATTGGAGGACACATTAGAATTCATTAATCTCGTTTATATAACTCGCACATATCATCTATGACAAAATTGTGAGAGGGTGAAAGGTTTGTTCGTCTATCTATTCATTTGACTGTTTTAAATGATGCAGATCCATTTGCCGGAGTTCTTCTTTCGTTTCTTAGGTAATCTTTGCTTCTGGGCTACACAGACTATCCATCTTCAATCCATCTTCATCCTTTTTGCTGTTCTGCCTTTTTATAAAGCTAAGGGAAGAGGGTATATTAAACAAATAGTGAATACTGTTTAACAGCTGAAATTCTGAAATAAAATAGAACTCCGCATTTTGTTTTAAATAGAGGCATACATAACCTCATGATAGTATATTTGTGATTATTTGTATATATGCACTTGTTAGCATTCATTAGTTCAAGGAATACATTTTCTTAGGATGAGATAGCCATACTACGATATCCCTTCAATTTCCGTTGCACCCAGCGCTCGACTGTATGTGTTCTATGTTTATTATGATACCACAACTATGTGAATGTTATAAGAGCACGTGCGCCTCGTATTGTGTTTAGCGGAACTCACCGTACCGCATCGCGATCTTGCCACATTTGTGGGAGGCGTAAATCGCGCGGAGAGTTGAAAGTTCGGCGCGGCCGAATGAACACCGCGCCAACGCTGCTTCCGCGAAATACATAGCGAAAGGTGACTTCACCGTACAGAGTGCATCGTAACATATTTGGTAAAAATCTGACGTGTTGCATGTACAGGCTGTTTTCTTCTCACTTTTCTACAAGCTATTATTGCATAAGTTTATTCTTTTATTTATTTCCAGTTATTACTCATTTCCTAATAGCTGTAAGAAGAGTGCGCTAAGATAAATCTATAGTTAAATCCTTTCAAAGGCATCGCTCCGTGAAGGCATTCAAATTTTATTCGCTTAGCATGAACACAAAAAAGAGAGAAAGAAATAATGAAACAAACAAATGCAAGAAGCAAGAAATTAAGGAAAGAAATACAGAATAGCGATTTGTGGCTAAAAACAAAAATGGATTGGAAATTGAAACCAATGACAAAACGTATCTCGAAAATTTTTAACACTACAAAGTGTTATTTAGCATAAAGTCAAGGTCTTCATCAAGGTCTACTTTTTATATAGGTACGAGTAGTAACTTTTTGTTCATCTCTTACGGTTGACAATTACTCAAAAGTGGTTCAGAATAAATAGAACTTCAGAAACTATTCCCATTGGTAGTTGCTTTGGTAAAGAACAAAATGGAAATTTTGCAATCAGCACACGTCTTTGGTACAGGTTTTATTCCAAACTTAGGTCCCAAGGAAGAGAAGAGGTTGTAAGTGCTTGTAGACACAATAGATTTGGTACTGAGTTTATTTCAATCTGTATACTTAGTGAATAATAATAATAATAATAATAATAATAATAATAATAATAATAATAATAATAATAATAATAATAATAATAATAATAATAATAATAATAATAATAATAATAATAATAATAATAATAATAATTAATAATAATAATAATAATAATAATAATAATAATAATAATAATAATAATAATAATAATAATAATAATAATAATAATAATAATAATAATAATAATAATAATAATAATAATAATAATAATAATAATAATAATAATAATAATAATAATAATAATAATAATAATAATAATAATAATAATAATAATAATAATAATAATAATAATAATAATAATAATAATAATAATAATAATAATAATAATAATAATAATAATAATAATAATAATAATAATAATAATAATAATAATAATAATAATAATAATAATAATAATAATAATAATAATAATAATAATAATAATAATAATAATAATAATAATAATAATAATAATAATAATAATAATAATAATAATAATAATAATAATAATAATAATAATAATAATAATAATAATAATAATAATAATAATAATAATAATAATAATAATAATAATAATAATAATAATAATAATAATAATAATAATAATAATAATAATAATAATAATAATAATAATAATAATAATAATAATAATAATAATAATAATAATAATTGGTGTTTGCAGCAGAATAGGTTGTTACTTCAATTTTTGTTCTTGGCGAAGACAAATAGTGGGTGGTTGTACACAGAATAGCTTGTTGTTACCCATTCACTTTAGTCCAATTTGGATTCATTACTTCATTACTTTCATTACTTTAATTTAGATTCCTGGTGAAGAAGAATAGTGGATGTTTGTAGCCAGAATAGGTTGTTTGATATACACTGAATTTATTTCTATTTTTATTCCCTAATGGAGAATAATGCTGAGTGCTTGCAGACTGAAAATACTAAAGCTTATTTCAATTTGGAATCTACTCTGGAGAATAATAATGATTGCTTGCATCCTGAATGAATGGTTGGTAACACTGAGTTTATTTTAGTTTGAATTCCCTGGTCTAGAAGTATGGTGGATGCTTGGGGCCGGAGTAGATATATTTTTGGTGCTGACTTTATTCCTCGTTTAAATTCCCAGGTATAAAAGAGAAACGTTCTTGTTGTTACAAAACGTTATCCCCCTTAATTAACGTCCACCAATGGTTGACGATGAATGAAATGGGTGATATTTTGCTCAAATTAGTACAGGGTCCGTAGAGCATAGAGTTATCTGGCATTCTCCTTTCATGATAAGGGAAAACCCTGATAAAATGCCTTATCCAGATAGGTCACACTAACAGGATTCGAACTCGGGACCTCTTGAATGTGAGGCAGACGCTCTACCACCTACGCTACAAAAATTATGGCTTAACAGGATCAGTTTTGTAGTATATTTTATCTTACTTGAAAAAACCGTTGTTGGTACTGTTGGTAAGATAATGGCAAAGTAGGGTGTTATGTTCCTGTGTCAGGATAAGTGTGTTTATTCCGTTCAAATATCCCCACAAATACAGAACGCTGGATTTCTGATGCCAGAATATACTTTGTACTGTGCATATTTTTCTTTGGTTACTCAGTTTATTCCACGTTTAGCTGCTAGGATAGGGAAGAGATTGGGAATCTTGCAACAGTGTCAATTATTGTTGGTCTATACTTTCACTTCGGATCACATGTTGTCTGTTCGACTCTCCTTGGGGTACATGATCTTCAGCCAGCTAGTCCCGTTATATTGCACTCAAGAGCCTAACAAGCGATAGTGTTTCAAACTAGGAAATAATTATTTCCTGATCACTTCAAGTGAATCTCAGGCTACTTCTTAACCGCTAATCGCACTCACAGCTTGCCTTTACGACAGCGGACTACCAGTGAATAATTACATCAACTTATCTATTTTCTTACTCCACAATTTCGTATCACTGATGATTGCACATTATACTGGAATGAACTTGAATTACTCGAGAAACTGTGCAATGGTATAATTCTCATTTTGCAGTTCACGACACTAAAACCATGAATGAATGAAAAGTCTGTTTTCTGTATTTATATTAAAATTACGTGGTTTAGGACACATAAATCTGCGCTTTGTCAGTTCCTTTCAAACCAAGTGTCGATAGTATCAGGACAATTTTAATGGCGCTGTGATTTGGTGATAATGTGATAAATAAATTTTTAATAACATTTTCTGTACAGAATATGTTAGTCTATTGAACACTAAAACATTAATATTTTTTATCATTTCCCATATTTGTGTCATGTGAGGATTTGTTTCTTTTTTCAAAAAGCCACAATATTTTATTAAGATATCGTACTATTAAGGCTTAGCTTTCTACATTAAGAGAAGGAACTCAACATTTCGTACCCTGAATTAGGTTTTGATTTCTAGATAGTTTTAACTTTGATGTAAGTATAAAGTTGATGTACCTGAGAGTTCTTCAAATAATTTATTCTCATGAATAACAAAACTAGCCACGAGTAATGCAAGACAAATCACTATTCGACCAAAAAATATAAAGAACAATTGCGGGTGTAGTGTAGCAAATCCTTCGACTTTTGGAAATAAAACTGCAGGACACTGAGAGGGAAAAAAGGAAGACCGGTCTGAGCTGCAAATGAATAATTCAGACTTTTAAAAATTATTTTGGGATACATGTATTTGAGGGATATAAACTCTAAAATTCACATGTATGCTTACCTTATACAGCTATCTAGTAAGTCTGTTCCTCCCTCTCCTTTATGTACTTAAATTACGCGTTTAAAAAATAAAGCCAGCACTCTGGAATGTATGTTTTAATGCTTAGTACAGATAACAAAGGAAATGAAACTGGTCATATACAGAAAGTTAGTTGTAGATATACAAAGTATGCAAGAATTATGTAGAACTGTATGTAGTATGACGAACGTTTGAATGAGCCAGAGATCTGGAACGTTAAAACTATCTGAATTTAATGCCGAGATTGGATTATTCGGAAGGGATTCGGCACCTCGACCAGACTGGACTTTTGTGCCTATGCCCCCAAGAGGAGCGCCCCCCGTACGGAGGTGAGAGGAGAAGACGGTGGCTGATCCCAAGTAGTCATTAACACTTTACTGGACAGAAACTCCCCGGCGGTCCACAACAATTGTCACCCCACCAGGCGTGGCCTCGAAACAGTCCCGAGGCCGGTTCGGAGACCGGAGGTCGCCCCCCCCCCTCCGCCCGAGCAAGGAAGGCTCCAGGAAGGCTTGCACAACCGGCATCCCGCCAGCCGCGTTCCTGAATCGGTCCTCTACGCCGGCTCAGAGACCGGAGTCTGTCCCGCTGGAGGGGAAAGCGTTCACTCAGAGTAGATCATCCCTTCATGCACCGCCAAGACTCCCGCCGACACTTCTACCCTGAAAGAGACCACCAGATGAGAGATGATATGAAATTATAATAAAGGGACATGTAATTAACCTACCCAGCATTCGCCTGGCGACCCGGGAAAATCGCCGATAAAAACCATGTGTCAAATAGGTCGGCCACGGGAATCGAACGCGGATGCGGGCCACAGACGAAACCGCTTGAGCCATTCTACTCGGTTAATGTCGAGACCTGAGAATGACGCCGAATGGAACCAGTACAATTCCAAAGTATTGAATTCGAACCGACCCACTAGCTTGACAACCATGAACCTTATGCATTTTAGGCTTTCGGAGCTATATTTTGCCACTGTAACCGCAAAGCAAAACAATTTTCGGGTTTTCCTCTTCTTTATCTTTTTTGCGATTCTTTCTAATAAATGAAAATTGTCGCAATATTTTACAAAATATTTAAACTTTAATGAATCTGTCACAAAATATGTTATGAAATCCATTGTTTAATTTTCCGCAAATACAATTTTAGGCAGAATATTTATAGTTTTACTCAATTAAAATTCCTACCAAGGGAAGAAATAATAAACACATGATTTAGCCAATTTTCTAAGGTATGCTATGTAGCTAGATTCGTGATAATTGAGTCAGTCTGTAATGGCGATGAAAATGGGATCTAACGGAGGAAAAGCATGTCAAAGACAGCATTTATCAACGTTCTTACGAGCATAGTCATTAATGTCTCAGTTTTTTATGACTTCATAATTTATCTCTGCGTCAGTTTAAATCCTAAGCTGGTGGCATTGTCAGGCGTTACATAAAATTTGCTCTACTTAATGGACGTGGAATAATTTTGCAACAGCACACGTGTAAAGGCTAAAAAGTCGTTGCTATTTTCCAATAAACTTTATAAATAAATCAAATAAAGATCTGAAGAAATGACAGAACACGTAAGCAGCATTATATTAGTGGTTCGTTTTCATGCATATAAAAATAACAATTTTTTGATCTTGAGAAGCATTTCTTCTAGAATCACAGTATGTCCGCCTGAGTTAATCTTCGAAACTGGAGGGTCATGGTTGACTTTCCGTTGTGACGAGCTGGCTATATTGGATTCGCTCTAAGAAACATACTTCTATATCACTTAGCTCCACACGCGCACATAATATGAAATTGATATGCGTTAATTACTGACATACATTGAACTTCTACTTAACAATAATAGAAACATATAGCATATTGTAATGAACACATTAAATGTATTCATTTACGTATTTTAAAAGTAAACCGCAAAATAATATGAAATATTTTTCTTCTCTTTGGCTGAGTGTTGCGGTCGGGGCCAGTGAGAGCACTCACGACGATCACGTGCTTGGTCTTGCCTCTTACCTTTATCTCAAGTGTGTTTTTTATTTTGGCAAGAGTACAGGTAAGTTATTTTTTCAGCGATTTCCATGATATTGCTAAAACTAATGGCAAAATAACTTTAGGTCAGCGGGTTCTGGACATATTTCAGCATCATTTTACACATTTCATCTAAACTTATGCAGATTTGCGTTGAGAAACGCGAGGCTAAACACAAACAAATAAATAATAAAAGGAATTTGAATTAAGTTAGTCAATTATATAGAATAATACCTACGATTATCTATTAATGAAAAGAATGGTAGAAGAATGGTTACAGTTTTACTATACTAGTGTGCTTATATTAGACAAAGCCATGATTGGACTTTATTGCACTTATATTTTTGAACTTTTTGTAATACACAAAATAATCGTATTAGAAGTTCCAAGCAATTAAATGCAAAGAGGATTATTATGATGATAACTGATGATAATATTGATGATGATAATAATAATAATGATTATGATAATAATAATAATAATAATAATAATAATAATAATAATAATAATAATAATAATAATAATAATAATAATAATAATAATAATAATAATAATAATAATAATAATAATAATAATAATAATAATAATAATAATAATAATAATAATAATAATAATAATAATAATAATAATAATAATAATAATAATAATAATAATAATAATAATAATAATAATAATAATAATAATAATAATAATAATAATAATAATAATAATAATAATAATAATAATAATAATAATAATAATAATAATAATAATAATAATAATAATAATAATAATAATAATAATAATAATAATAATAATAATAATAATAATAATAATAATAATAATAATAATAATAATAATAATAAAAATAATAATAATAATAATAATAATAATAATAATAATAATAATAATAATAATAATAATAATAATAATAATAATAATAATAATAATAATAATAATAATAATAATAATAATCACTGTCGGCAGCAGAAACTAAGTTAAAGACCTTGGCTGTTGTAGGTATATAATGGCTTGCCTTATTATTTCTTTGTTTTGTCCAAAGTGCGGCCTTGAAATGTAAACGTTAGTTGAAACACAAGGGGCGAGCGCGCACACATACATTATCTCATGAAATGATATTGAAGTCTGCCAGACGAGCTAAGAGTTTTGCCGCTTGAGTAGATAGACAATATTGAACAGGTTGTAATGTTACGCTTAATGGCTTTTTAAAAAAGTACAGAAAACGTTTTTGTAATATCGCGTCCTTGTCTATTTCGCCTCTTCGTGAGCATTCTCTATTTAAGTGGAACTTTTACAAGGATTACATGAGACCGAACATGGAGATGGATGAAACGGAGAGGAATCTTTTCTCTCTGGAGTTCTGTGTTTTTCTGCTGAATTTCTATCACCACTGCCATTTAAGTGCCTGTTGCCTAATGATTTCTTCGTTGTTATTTCTGCCTAGCAAAGAAATACGGCAAGATGATAATTATAAAGTTGTTTAAGTGCTAAATGCTCGCCTAATATTGACTACATCCCGTCTGTTAGTTGCAAATTTGCATTTATGCGAAGTAAAGTGTCTAAATTTTATTCTAAACAGTTTCTAGCATTTACTCTGCGAATTGATGAAGATACACGTAATAATACACATAAAAGACTGATATGAGAAAATATATTTCTATAGTTTTTGAATAAATATTAAGCATTAACTTAATGAGGTATTCGTTTTCGTAAATTTAAATATATACAGAGACTGATATAAGAACTTGGTCTCTCATAATCTCATCGTTTGCCATGAAATATTATGCAGTTTTTTGAGCTGATAGAAGTATTTAACATTTATTGAACGTCCTACTATTAAAAGATTACAATTTTCAGGGGGAAATTGTTTTAATAGTAATGCAGTAATTCAGTACTGGATAACCCGAAAAATTGTATATTACTTTTACTATAAATATGACTTTCCGAAAAACATACATAGTTTTCTTTATAGAATATTTTCTTTATAGGATATTTTATTTATGTATGTACTTTGTCAAATTTCCAGGAAACAACTTACATCTATTGTGGGTAAATTTAATCAAATGTAATCGAATTCAGTGCAATGGTAAGGATACAAACTCCGATCTCAGCCGTAATATGCTCTCATTATAACGCTTAGCTACCGAATTGAGACTATTACCTCTACATTTACTTCTCTCGCCAGATTTATATCTCCTGGGGACCCTCCAAAACGATCTAGAATACAAATTATTGTCTTAAAAGTGACACGAATTGCTGCAGTTTCTTCACATTGAACATGTACATGTAACGGCTAAGTTTTGAACGTAAGGATGTAATTGTAATTCCACGTTTCTGATGAACCACACTATAGGGTTAATATAAAATATAATATTGCTCGTTACTTTACAGTCCCTGTTTACTATAAGTTTCCAAGACCGGGTCAAGATTTGGGCTTTCTGTTAAACCACGACGCCCTGTCCTTGAGGTATAGGATTGAACTCTCGGAATTTATCTCGTCTGACTAAACATTTACCCATTTAACAAAATTATTCTATGGAGTAACTATTTAGAAGTCCAGAATAAAAACACTTGCATTTGAGGCACGATATTCCGTGAGAAATACAAATTAATTCAAACTTCTCATGCTAGTTTAGTAATAGAACGTTCACTCACAAAGTCAAAAATTAATAGTTTTCAAAAGAGGTTCAATTTTCTAATCTTAACCTAAACACGAATGGTGTGAAATTTCCATTAGGTAAGAGATACAAATACTACTATTCTTCATAATCTATTAAATTTCACCGTACATTTGAAATTAAATGGATTTCTCTAAATAGCGTTGTGCAAGTTCACTTTAGAATTATGGCTACACTGTCTATGAAACAAATAAAATATTCACTTTCGAGTCTATTAATATATAATTGTTCCGTATTATTATTATTATTATTATTATTATTATTATTATTATTATTATTATTATTATTATTATTATTATTATTATTATTATTATTATTATTATTATTATTATTATTATTATTATTATTATTATTATTATTATTATTATTATTATTATTATTATTATTATTATTATTATTATTATTATTATTATTATTATTATTATTATTATTATTATTATTATTATTATTATTATTATTATTATTATTATTATTATTATTATTATTATTATTATTATTATTATTATTATTAAATTATAATCACTGTGATAATACAGTTTCCAAATTTGTCCGAAAACATTTTGAAACCTGGCAAAAATATAGTTAATTTTGTAGGTGAAATAAGATGTGTCTATTTCAAATTGTAACAATATCTGCAAGAATGGAACACTCAAGAGTACCAAAAAATAGCTACAATATAGGCTTTCTCACGCAAGTAGTCGTTGCCAGGAATTGCTGTAAGTCATTGCCATACTGAACAAGATGATTGTTCAGACGGTTGCATATGTGCTAGAATAAGTTAGCAACCTTGATAAAATCTAACGGAAAATCACAGAACTTAATTTTAGTTCTTAGTTTTCCATTCTGAATCGATTGCAAAGCTTCAAGAAAAATCCCAAGGAGACGCTCTATACACTTCTCTTAAGCCTTGTAAGCTTTAGAATTCTTAAGTTATAATCTTACAGAGAAGGACATAATCTAAGGAAGTTCTGGGAAAAATAATTCCAACATAGTGAATGACAGGAGTAAGGAATTTTATTCATGAATAGCAGTAAATCAATCTATACTTATCTGAAAAATGTTGGCCACACGTAGCTAAAATTAAATTTGAAAAATAAAAATCATTTTCATGTAATAATGAATAAATAAATTCGAGAGCAGTAAAATAACGCCCGTGTGCTATTTACTGATTACTTCTCCAGTAGGTAATCCATGATGATCTGTTCCCAAGGTAAGTATGTCCAAACTAGGAACATTTCTTAGAGTGAGTGTAACACGATAATCATCGGAGTTACCAGTGTGACCTGCTGCAACGGGAAATGGGCTGTTTGCCTTTGGTTCCGGGATTTGGGAACACTTCTCTTGGTCATCTGGCCGTGGCAAACACAGTTGTCATGATGGCACTGACCTTATTGTCTATCATAGCACAGGGCAAAACCTTTTCTTCTCACCGGATTGTGTTCTCTTCAAACATGGTTTGTTGAAGTTTGCCTTTTTCCAAAAACGGCTTCTTTGATCCGGGGGTTTCTAAATGTATATTTCAGGGACCTCAAAAATGTGTTTCTGATAAAATACTGATATCGGATTTTATAATGGAATGTGAAATTTCCTCTATCTACTAGATACATACGTGATAGAGAAAGTGAAAACATACGTATATGGCCAATCCTTGATTATGGAATACACAAAATTAGTATTTACATTCTAAGATAAAATGCTCCCCTAAAATATAATACACGATACGTAATAACTTGTGTGATTTAACCAAGATTATTATATTATAAGCCTATAGCATTTAAGAAAAGTTTCGGAGGAGAATCAAAAAGTCGTCTAGTATAAAACTACATTACCGTTGTACTAAAGACAGTAACTGAGGAGTGTAAGGAATGTATATTACAGGAAGGGAGAGCCTGTCCAAATATACGTACTAAGTACGTATATCGTACGTATATCATCATCAAATTAGGTCTGAGAAAATCCAATTGCCGAAGTGTTTAACCTCTTGGAACTTCCCGCTTTAGATTTTCACCTAAGGGCTGCATGGAGAAACAGTGAACAATGCAGTGGCTGTTCTTTTTTCCTTTATTTTTATCTTTCGTTTCTTCTTTGTGAAAGATGAAGAGGAAGTTAACAGTGAATTGTCTGTTTTTATGGGTTTTACTATTATGCCCACACACATTTACAGGGATACAAACGCCAATGTCCGAGTAGGAGGAGCTCGTAACCGCGAACCTGCACTGGAGCCATCACGGCCAGGAGGACCAGCGCTGATTTAAGTGGTTTATTCATAATATGAAAATCCTGTCATAAAATTACAGTTTTCTATTAGGGAAATTTGCATATTTTTTGCATCTTTATACTGTTTTATTTTATCTTTAAACATTTGAAATTTATATTATTTATTAGAATACTGCTGAAGCTTGTAATACAACAAGCATTTTAAAAATATTCGTTTATCGTTTTATATGAAAAGACTAGAAATTCAGTATTTAAAGATTATTTGTAATATTTTAAAGAGCAATTTGATTTCTTTTAATCCATAAAATTGATGCAAAAAATATGCAGAGTTGCAAACAGCACATACAAATTAATTATGTTTGTACGTAACAATAATTATTTGAGTTAGCTGCAAGCAGGGTACACAAACAATATGAGAGAGAGAGAGAGAGAGAGAGAGAGAGAGAGAGAGAGAGAGAGAGAGAGAGAGAGAGAGAGAGAGAGAGAGAGAGAGAGAGAGAGAGAGAGAGAGAGAGACAGTTGCAGTAGACACCAACTTCCGTATTTAACTTGATTTTTAAACATTTAATATCCTGCAAATTTTGGACTCTAATTTCAGATACTAATTACCAAATGTATCGAGAATTAAATGGAATGTTTTCGATAAGAAAGTATATTCAATTAATAATAAAGAAAAACGCACGCTGTCCAAATTAGTTATGTTCAGTTCTCACTACTAAAATCTGTTCATGGCCACGATGTGGTATTTTCCACAGAAGGAGCTCGTTGGACTCGTGAAATCTTTTGGTGTGCATATTCGTAAATCTGCATAAGCCTTTCTCCCCGATTTCCTCTTATTTGGTCTCCTTTCATATTACAGGACGACTCAAAAGGTGGCCATCTGAGCCTCCAGCACCAAGTTTAGCTTCCGGTTTGTGCTGGAGGGAAAATCTGAGTCACCCTCCAGCGGCTTGGGCATTTGGGTGGTCAGGCCAATAGGAAATGTAAAGGAACGTCTCTCCCATTTATGTATCTCCCTCTTCATGCGACTTCTCATCTGTTCCTACTGGGGGTATATACACAAAGATCCATTTTCGGTTCGAGGTGTTCGGTCTCCCCTCCGCTACCCAATCTCGTACCTCTACGATGCGCTTCAGCTCCTTCCTATCATATGTGGTCATGGCGTCTTAGCTTTAGTGAAATGTTTATGCAAATAACGTAGTGCTCATAATTCAAGAAATCTGCCTCAAAAAAGTACATAGGTTCCAGTTTTCAACTTCAGTTTCCATTATTTCTGTGGGTAAACAGCGGGCAAAGATACACTTTTCTTTCAAAGAGAAACCGAACTAATAATGTTATTTTCTTTGTTTTTAAGTTTTATTTTGGAGTCATATTCAAAGCAAAAGCACAGAATACCACCTGGTAGACTTTACGCTATTCGTTTTATTTATTTCATTATGCGTGTGCATATACAAACATTTCAAAATAAAGTTTTAAGAAAAATAGCTAATGCTACATGGTATGTGCACAATGATCACATACATAGAAATCTCAAGATCAATACTGTTACAGAAGAAATAAAAAAGATCGCAACGAAACAGTGGTTAAGAGTGCAGCGCCATGAAAACAAAGAGATGTTGAAAGTGCTTAGCAACTGTGAAGTTCGAAAATTGAAAAAAATAAAGCCAGATGAAATGTATGACCGCAAGAATTAGTGTAAACTTCGGGAGCCCTCAGTGAAAGACTCGCCTATACTTTATGGACTTATTTATGAAGGAAGCTCTTGCTTAGTTGTAATTTTTTAATAAATAGAAATATATGCCTGTTATTAGAGGTTTCCAATCCATTCATTCTTAAAATATCAACCAGGTTAAGCTTCTTATTTTCAGCATGCAACATTGACATTGCTTAAACTCGCATGTTCTTATAACAGAAACCTTCTCATATTTTGAAATATATTTATTTCAGCATCATGTCTGGCCTTTTTATTTTAATTTTATTTTTTGTCATATAATAACCTGAATACTTTTTATAAACAGGTATAATGTATATTTCAGCATGTTAATTAGAAAACAAAATAATTAAATAAATTATGTTACTTATATACATATTATATCGAGGTTTTCTTTACATATGTTATAAATATTCTAAAATTTTAGTGTTTATTTTATACTTAGCGAAAAGGTATACATTTATTATTTCTAAAGTGTAAAAAATAAAAGGAAACATCCAATTCTTTACTATCTGAAAATAAAAGTGTAATTAACAATCCCGCTTAATACAGGTCTATGCCATTTGAAAACGTAATGTTGTGTATGTTAATTATTATTTCCATATTTAAAATGGAAGTCAATCATTTAAAATAATTTTATGATTTTATGCTAAATGGCTTATGTTAATAATGAGAGGTATTGAAATCTGAACCCAATCACAGTGCAGAACTGACGAAGAATCAAGTTAAATATACGTTCCCATTTAGCAGATTCTTTAATATATATTCATCTATTTCCCCTTTCTCTCGATTATGCTGTTAATCTTCTGACTAAAATGACGTGGAATATTAGAAAGCAAATTACACCGAGTTTCATTATTAGCAAACAGGGTTATTTTACGTTTGTAGAAAGATTTGTGGAGACGCACGGAAACTTCGAGGGTCACATGCTATAAAACGAGGCATAGAATATTATCTGGAAGTGGTGTTGTTCCGCCGAACATTCTGATAAAAAGAGTGCAGTGAAACAATAACAGAGAACCTGACCGCAAGCATCCGACATTGACATTCTTAGATTGTATTTTGTTGTATATGGAATTGTACGCTTTGGTTTTTACGGCAAGCATCTGGCGGTGTATACAAAGACATTTCTAGCGGCAATTTCAGTCACAAGTAAAAACTACAACCGAGAAAATGTAAAATAAAACTACAGCTTCTTGACTTATGCAAAATAAGCATACCTCACTCCTAACGTTATCGCATTCCAATATTTCACATCATTTTTATAACATGGAAAACAACTTCTAAGAGCTACTAAATTTGTAACTTTCAGAAATTGGGTTCCAACTAACAATTGTTTAATTAACTTTAGAATAAGTACACTACATCATTTTTGTCTGATCTTTCTCCCCAAGTGGAGAGCAGAACAGATATTTAGGTTTATGTTTTAATACTAAACAATAATATTTTAAACAGTTGCACCAATTTTTCAATATTGTTTAATGTCCATTGTTATTCTATAAAACATCTCATGTAGTTGTACTGACGTTTCATGAAATTTAAAGGTAATTGGGACAGGGAATTTGGGAGGAAATCTTTGAAGGTTACACACCGAAGTCGCAGATTGAGCTGAGATATTTTAATATGAAGAAACCCGACTAAAAATAATCGTTTCTCGCTTTCACTCCCATAGGATCTCTATCATCCAGGAAACAAATACTATAAACCTGTAATGGCTGTATTTCACTCAATGATCGACTGCCTGGGATGGGATAGTAAACTTTACCCCGTACTGAGGCTACAAGACTGAAATAAAGAAAACTTATAACTAAGATTGCACGTAGCGAAGAGAAAATCGACCGCAGTTACATTTCATTTTTCTCCCTTGAAGAAATAAAAGTTACACAAGTTTGTAAGCTCTCTCGTTTAATGATTTTAATCGTCGATATATGTGACACAGTATATGTTATTAGTAAACACTGTAATTTGTAAATCATTTTTTTTCTTGCCAAACTTGGGTCTATGGAGGAAGAAGTCGAGACATGAGTATTTTTATTTTTGATATAAGTTCACGAAAAACGAAATTCCAGCTTGATTTGTAACACTGGGGTGATAAGGGTCCACTGCAAGTTTAGAGTACTTTCCCAGCATTAGCCAGTAATGATGATTGGGGCAAACCTCAGTCAGAGGTGGCAGTAGTGGCGGGATTTCAACTGTAGACCAGTCCGCGCTGTCCGTGTCGGTTTTGTGCTATTATCTTCCACCACTAATATTGACATCAACTGTGCCCTTCACGTCTACTGCTTTTGGTATTTGTAATCCCTAGAATTTAATTCGCCGAAGATGACGCTTCATATAGATGATACGTCTCTGAAAATACCAAATTCTACAGTTCTTCAAATAACCTCTAATCTTGACGCCACCATGAGAATGAACATGCAAAAAGAGATACCTCTGTATGGAATAATTATTCAGATATTAATTTTTTTTATTCTTTTATTTTATCCATCGATCAGCAATTATGCTTTACAGATGTTTGTTATAAGATACATAGGAACAGGACACATAACAATGGAGGTAGCCATGAACGACTCCTCTAACTAAATATGGAGGATAACTGTAACACAAATTGAGAACTTAAAGTCTTATGGTAGTAATCACGTGTCTGAGTTTGTGCTGGAGACGTCACTCAGGAGAAGATCTTGGGGCAGTCTGCGCTTCAGGCGAGTTGGCTGGCGAGTGCGACAGCCGAGACGGTAGGTAACAGCTCCAGGGACCTCCTGGAGATGGTAAAAGAATGGACGTGCCAGGCGTCGGATGTATTGGTGAACGGGTAAAAGACCAAACTCATGATGAAGCTGCTGGTTTCGGATGAACCATGGAGCGTTTGTAACTGTACGAAGCACCCTGTTTTGTAGTACCTGCAGTCGGCGGAGATTAGTCTTACAGGTGCCACCCCAGACTGGAGCTGCATAGGTAAAAATAGGACGGACTAGAGATGTGTAAAGAAGCAGGGAGAGATATTAATTTGATCAGCTATATATAATGTGTGTAAATATTTAATGTTATTAAATTACTCCTTTTGGGGGCACAGTAATCTCAATAAAATCCTAATTTTAGGTTTCCAAGAGCGACATAAACGATCTGGTTTGGGAATAATACAAAACGCCCATTGGCCATACCATAAAAATAATGAAATATAAGTATTACTGTTTATTCGCGACTTATATTAAGCGGTATAGAAACCAACGCTCTCATTTTCATAAGTAAAAATGAGCCGTTTGGTCCTCTTTTAGAATACTAATGGCGAAAACGTAAAAAAATGTGCATTAAACTAATTTTAGTGAAAGGATAGTCATTTTTCTGGAGGCTCAAAAATATTTAAGAAACATTGATTTAAAATTCAACCATACAAGGAAATCTTTACTTAGAGCCCTTTAATCAGTGGTACAATTCCAACAACATTTGAATTTAAAAAAAAAGGAATTTTAAAAATCAAAAGGATTATTTCATTTTATTTATAACAAAAGTTCACTGATGGGTTGTCTTAATGCTAAATATGTAGTTTAAATACTAAATTGAAGAAGTATTACTCTGTTTTACGTACTTCTATCAAAAGCCACGGAGCATGGTATAAAAGTAAAATACGTAAAGATAAAGAACTCGTTAAATACAATTTGTGAACTACTCGGATATAAAAAAGATTATGATGTGATAGTTATGATACTGATTATAACGGTAATAATAACGATGATGATGATAATAATAATAATAATAATAATAATAATAATAATAATAATAATAATAATAATAATAATAATAATAATAATAATAATAATAATAATAATAATAATAATAATAATAATAATAATAATAATAATAATAATAATAATAATAATAATAATAATAATAATAATAATAATAATAATAATAATAATAATAATAATAATAATAATAATAATAATAATAATAATAATAATAATAATAATAATAATAATAATAATAATAATAATAATAACTATTACTATTACTATTATAATAATAATAATAACTATTACTATTACTATTATTATTATTATTATTATTATTATTATTATTATTATTATTATTATTATTATTATTATTATTATTATTATTATTATTATTATTATTATTATTATTATTATTATTATTATTATTATTATTATTATTATTATTATTATTATTAATGCAATTTATGATTTAGTATGTTCTTTTTCTCCTCTATGGTTTATCTATTTGAATCAAGTATTCTTCCAAACTTCTATAATACTGAGAGAAGTTTAGAATGTTAAAGAGAAGATAAGAGGTCATACTAGAACTACTTTAATATAAGGCACATAAGTGTCATATGAATGTCAAACAGAACATTTCATATCAGGCATATTCACTGAAAGACTGTACCACAATACTAAAATGATCCTATTTCAAACCAATTCTCCGTTATTTACCATACCAGACTAACATGATTCGAATATTGACCGGATACCAATAACAAAACATTTAACCCACAGAAAAAGTGCTCCTTTAATTGTCTCCTCTAACATTAAAATCACTGTGGTCAACAAAATGTTTTTCTTTGGATTACTGCATGTCTGGGAAAATATCTCGTCAAGGTTTTACACAAATCCGTTTTAATTGTCAAGTAAACCACACAACGCTGTTTTTCTTCCTGAATTTCTAAGTCCGATTTGCACCGCGATGTCGCTACGTCTCTGCGGAACTTCTTTCTGTGGAATCCTGGAACGTTAAATCATTAACGGCATTTTCATCACAGCACGGAAACTTAGAATGGGTACTTATATAGGATACAAATTTAGCCCTCATTCTAAAACCTTTACTATAATCGATCGTCCAGTTCAAAAGCTCAACCACTAAAACCATGACTTTTTAGATAAGAGACATCTTAGGAATGACTGCAAATGCCTCCACCAATTGAAAATAGAATGCACTTGAAGTTGAAAAGTAAAATACCAGAAGGAAATACCAGAAATGTGAAATAGTAGTAATAAGTTATTAAACTATTTCATTTTTTATATATTTTAATATTTTGAAATGTATGATAATAATACTACTACTACTACTACTACTACTACTAATAATAATAATAATAATAATAATAATAATAATAATAATAATAATAATAATAATAATAATAATAATAATAATAATAATAATAATAATAATAATAATAATAATAATAATAATAATAATAATAATAATAATAATAATAATAATAATAATAATAATAATAATAATAATAATAATAATAATAATAATAATAATAATAATAATAATAATAATAATAATAATAATAATAATAATAATAATAATAATAATAATAATAATAATAATAATAATAATAATAATAATAATAATAATAATAATAATAATAATAATAATAATAATAATAATAATAATAATAATAATAATAATAATAATAATAATAATAATAATAATAATAATAATAATAATAATAATAATAATAATAATAATAATAATAATAATAATAATAATAATAATAATAATTAGTGATGTTATAATCAATACGCAATAAAAAAGTCAATATATTCAAAATTTAAGAGCTGAAATATCTGAAACTGAACTATCAGTGCCAAGTGACAAAATTCAACATACCAAAATGCCTGCTGACATTTCTAAACCAAACTTAGAATGCCTAGGTACGCCCTTATCCTAAACATACGTTGATGGTAGCAGTTGCTTTCTGCCCAGTACTTACTGATTTAACTACATTGACGCACCTCACATGGAACTATCATCGGTGTAACCCATATCAGCCGTTTTCTTAACGGCCAGCAAAATCACTTCATTTTTTAAAAAAAAAAAAATTCATATATTGTATTCACATGATTTCTCTACACACTGTTCTATAAATTATTCTTGCAAACTCTTCTTCTGTCTACTTACCTACTGTTAGTCAGATAAACCTTCATTACACATTTTGTTGAGGGTAAGAAAATACTGCAGTAATCAGTGGCGGTTCGTCATAAGGGCGCGAAGGCGTGAGCCCCCCTAAAACATCTTACGGAATGAAATGAACTATGGCCTTGCGACTATTAATGATAGTTTACTTTTGAAATATGAGAAAGCTTCATAGGGTGTAAAAGTGACGTTTTCATATTTACAGCATATGGAACGGCGTGGTAGGAATCGCGCTCGCCTGCTGTATTTCCAAGTAACGAAACGCATGCAGCTCTGGAGGTGGTGAGGCAGTGGGGAAATGACTTGCATATATGCTTATCCAGCGTGGTTCAGTCCGCGCCTAGCGCTCTCCGTAGAGCAGTATTATAGTGTTAAAATGCGCGGTTCCTTATTTTAGTGTTCTTTGTGGAGTTAGGAACATAAACAGAGTGTTATGGGTGGCTTTATAAAATCCAATTACTAAAGAATGATGGATAACTTTATAAAATCACTAATAGAAGTGCAATTTTCAAGGTTGACATAATTAAGAAAAAGTACAAATGAAATCGTTGGGTAGACCAACGCCGGAATTCTTGATAGAAAAAAAAATAGAAACTAATAAAAATGAAAATAGTCTCACTGACTATAGAGCTGAACTATACAGCTGATACAGTAATGAAGGAACATTTAGAAACAGCCACAAAATTTAAACGAAAACAGTGCAGAATGATATATTAGACTGCATGTTGAAAGTGTATAGGGAGAAATAGAGCAACAAATACGGGCTTCTGAGTGTTGTTGTCATTCAGTGTAATGTGCCAACTGACGTTTCAAACCACTGTCAAATGGTTTTCGTATTCCATTATGTATATGAGAAGTTCGTATATGCCCGCCTCGGTAGCGTGGTGGTAGAGTGTCTGCCTCACGTTCAAGAGGTCCCGAGTTCGAAGCTCGGTCAGGGTGAGTTACCTGGTTAAGGTTTTTTCCAAGGTTTTCCCTTATCCTGAAATACGAATGTCGGGTAACTCTAAGCTCTTTGGACCCTGGGCTCATTTGAGCATCATTTCACCCATTCCATTCATTGCCCGATATGACTTAAGGTTGGAGGACGTAAATTACAAAAAAAAAAAAAAAAAAAAAAAATCGTATATGAGAGATGTTGGGCTTTTTTGAATCCTGAAAGAAGAGATGTCAAATCTTTGACAAAGTGCATTAGGAATGAAATCAAGCCGCTTCTTGGAAATACCAAAGAAAAGTTCATTGCTCAAACCTATAACAGAGCCAGTGTTATTAGTGGAAGGACTGATGGAGTACAGGCCAAAATAAGGGAATCATATGCACATGCGTACTTTGTCCACCACTATGCACACCAATTGAATTTAATGATACAAAAAGCAACAAACACTGATTCCCAGGTATACGTGTTCTTTTCAAATCTGTCGGGGATTTCAGCATTCTTTTTCAATTCCTCTTTGTGATCTGATATTTTAGAAAATTTGTGCAGGCAAGATTGCCCACAGCTGCATAACAAGATGGAATTACAATATGCGTACCGTCAATGTTGTGTACGAAAGCATGTAAACCTGAGAGATTGCTTCAAAATTATTGAAAATTATACAACCACAATAAACGAAGCCAGTAGCTATAGAAGAGCTCTTGAAGATCCAAATTTCATTTTTGGCTAATATTTTCCACAAAATCCTGCCTCATGTAGACATTTTGTACCAGCAATTCAAAAGAAGAGCAAAGATAGTGTAATGTATCGGAGTGACATCCTTATATTTAAACAACAAATGGAAAAGGAAAGACTAAATATTGATGAAATACATAAAAACTTATGTGACGAGTTTCAGCAGCCGCCAAACAAAAGAAAAGGTATGGAATGTGCAAGGGTTGGAGATGTCAAGGTGTGTAAAGTCATCACAGCTACAGTTATAGATAGCTTTGCTCATAATGGACATCTAGCAGCTGCATCTTTGCTGTATAAAGACTTATTTAAAGATTTCTGTGAACGTTTCCCGGAAGAAATTTTCACACGAGTGGTGCAATATTGTCCTTTTCTACAGCAAGGAAAACTGCGCTCAGAGTTGGAGCTAATTTACAGACGAAATGACTTGAACATTCAAGAAGCATTAAAACGTATTTTAGTTTATATACGAAAATAACCTTTCGTCAGTTTTCAGCGAAGTCACAAAACTTTTGAAAATTATCATAAGAACGCCAATAACGACTGCGGAGGCTTAAGGACCTTATCAGTAACATGCAGAATTTTGATGAAAAAGTGATGGAAAATTTCATTAAATTAAAGAACAGAAGACTTGATTTTGTATATAAATAGAGCAAAATTGTAATTAATTATAAACTGAACAAATGCAAAATACGAGTATTAATGTGTGTACATAGTGTGCGTGAATCTGTGGCAGCTTATGTGGCGAACGTTACTTCTGGATTTGGTTGAGTTTGAATGATGTTCTAATACCATAATTTTAGGTGTTGCATGCATATCAATATAGCAGTTTTGGGCAAAGATCCTGTTAGGCTTGCTGTACTTATTTTTGATGTATATATTACAACTTGAGAACCACTATTTCCGTTCGTTATAGAGGTACAATTGAAAAAAAAGAAAGTTCTTAAAATTTACAAGTGTAATAATTTATTGTAGTCAATACTTAGCAATCAAAACCGTTTCCGTGCCCTTCCCTCCAAACATTTCGGCCATGAGCCGCCACTGGCAGTAATCTAAAGCGATTGACAAAGTAACGGAAATGTTAACCTGAAATGGCTAGTTTGCTGTGGGACCTACCAAATCTTCGTTTGACATCCTTGAAGGTCCCAAACTTAAAACTTAAACACCAAGTGGTAATTAACCAACGTTTAAGTTTTTGGATATACACAGACACACACAAACACAGATGATGTTTTTGGGTTCGGGAGGAGCCTCAAACCGTGCATTTAGGTGAAATATCGATATCCAATTGTTGGAACACAGTTCATCTGTTACTATAAGTACGTAAATAGAAAGTAAAACTCGCTTTGTGTTTCTCCTTAGTGCATGCAATGTAATGTAATATAATATCACAGATGAAGGTACTGGAGTGGTACGTAGCAATGCCTCCTAAGGTTCTTGCTTCAAACTCATTATGTATTCTGTTTAACAGCCGATCCTTGCATGTAACCCCTGGTCAGTCGTGGACTGAACCTACGTCAGGGAAGAGCCGTATAATTGACAGTCAAAACGCCACCGTATTACTTTTATTTAGAATGAATCCAGTGACTCACGCAAGTTAGCTAGTAGGCGTTTATTTTAATTGCTGAAACATTATAACACACTAATGCTGGCATAGCCGAGAAACAGACCGTTGTCGCAGTGCTGCCTTAGAGGCCTCTTTCCTACTCCATTATAATTCTTGAGTAGAACATGAATTCAGAATTAAATTGCCAAATGCAATGCCATAGGCGAGATTTGAACTATGCATATTGGGCTCGGCATGCTACCGCGCTAATCAACTAAGCTACAATGGCCATGGAAGTCGGCTGGGGACTGTAAACCATAGTTGCGTACATACTTTAAATCCCGACAATGGTATTGAATTTTTCAGTCGGATTGCTCCTTTCCAACCTTAGCATACACCGGCGTGTGTGAAAGAATTTGTGTGAACTTCACTGGAAAGAGTCGTTGGAGAAGGCGAGCCGATTTACATATGTAGGTCTCTTTTGGGTTAATTAAACTTCGTAAGTTTTCTTTCCTTTTGTAACTGTGGAACTGAATCATAACAATTATTAAATTTAAAGTGCCTGCGAAATGAAGAGATCCTGCCTTTATGATGCACCTTTAGCCATGTATTGCTTTAGATTTTATTTTGTGTGTATTTTGCATTCGTAGTTACCTTTAAGCTTAATTTAAATTTATAACAGGTAACTCATAGCTGCAGTTTAATTATAAACAATATACAAGCTTTTTTTATAACAGACTCCTACACTGATTACTGAAAAACATTTGTAGAACTTCTTCGGAAATTGTCGAAATTTCAGCACTCGAAAACTTTCAAGAAGTGTGTCCCGGATATCTGGTATGTTTTAGAGAGGTGTTGTTACATCAAATGTCAACTAGACAGATGTACCACCAATTCAAAGTGAAAACAATAAATGTGCGTCACTTCTTTGACTTAATGTGTAAACAGAATGCTACTTAGATCTATATAGGTATGTATAACAATATAGTACCCGCAGTTTTGCTTGTGTTAATTGTAAAATTCTTGGCGTTTACTGTTTTCTCTCTCAGAATGTTGTGCCTATTCTTTATGTATACGAGACTGCTCTGATTCGCGTGGTTACTAAAGATTAAACACACACACACACACACACACACACACACACACACACACACACACACACACACACACACACACACACACACACACAAACACACACAAACAAACACACACACATATTCATCGTTAAAATGTGAATTATGCACACGTTTAACAGTAGAGAAACATAGGAGTAACTTCTTATGTAACTTCTTAGTGTTCGGGAACATAATATCATAAATGCTTTAAAATTATTTTTTGCCTCATTTCAACACAGCCTTTGGTGATATTAATTAATATACGGTATAAGGTAAAGAGTGGAAAGAAATAACGCGCGCAAAAAGTTCCCCCTCCCCCCCACACACACGCACGCAAGAGCTTAATTTTAAGCCAAAACCCCCTTAACTGCATTTGTTAATTAGACGCGTTAACTGTAAATCTAAGATGCAAAGCTGACAAAACACAAAAGAAAGTGAGTGAGGGGTGAAGTGGTGATTTGTTCAAGTACAGGTTCTGGCGGGGATTACGGTAACAGAATACTTGAATATAAATGCAATTCTTTAAATGTTAACAGATGCTCTGTAAAACTGTTCTTATCGGACTATTAAGTTGTTATCGCAATGTTTTGTTTCGTTGCTTCTGTTTCGGATTGGAGTTTTTTTGGGATTATCCCTCAGGTTTTTACAAAATAGACGGAGCATGTGATAAATAAAGTGTTTATTGTATATTGTTGTTTATAAACATGAAACTAGCTTATTACTATTTAATGTCAAAAGAGTGGTAGAAAATAACTCTTTTACAAGTGTTTGCTTTCATTTATTAGTAACATATTATATTTGCCAGAACAGAAACAAATCTAAGAGCATACTATGACTATAAACTAATTGATAAATTATTAAAATTTATTCGTATTAGGATATTTATAACTTTAAATCCTTCAAATGACTTAGAGAGCTTTCACTAAAAACTACTATATGTTTCACGAAATACTCTATGACTAAGTTTGGAGAGGGAACTATGAAATCTTTTGTGCTTATGCCGTAACGGGGCATCCCACGGAAGGAAGGGGTGAGGTGAAGGTATATTAAGGGTAACTGAAGCTAAGGAGAGACCACAATAGAGGACAGGGTCTCAAACAGCTAGAGATAGAAATTCTGCTCTGTCGCTTCATACAATGGGTTTCCCTTCCCCCTGAGGGCTTACACAGCCCCTGAAGAGTCAGGATGCGGAGACCTCCCCCGATACGGAGGACCAGGATTTACAGAGAGAAAATTCTCCGCCATGCACGACGAAACTTCTGCCAACACTTTGAACCCTGAAACAGACGACAAGGGTGGGAGTGAAATGGAGGGAAGGAAATTCGGGTGGTGTAATCATCTTTCCCAGCGTTCGCCTAGTGACCGGCAGAACCTTTCGGGAAAAAAACCTCAAAGGTCAGAAATTTCGGCCTCGGGAATCCAGCCCACGGCTTCACGGCTGCCGCTTGAGTCACCTGGCTCGACTTATGTACCATGTAAGCAAAATCTATAACGGACACATTTCTAATACCAAACTGTGCTTATGCTACTTCCGGAAACACTAAACCGTCCTGAAGCCTTATCTTGCGTACCTACTAAATAAATAAACAGCTATTTTAGTTTAAAATAATCTGTGTAGGCATGTACTTACACCCCACACAACTACCTGCCTGGGAAGGCAGACAAAGAGATGGAGCAATCAGTAAGGTAAACGGGACCAGAAACCCCAGAAATGTCTCGCAATTTTCTTCCGTACCTCATTATCTGGAACATCGTTCGGTGATTTATCCAAACGCCTCTTATTTTTAACATCTCTAACCGCTAAAGACTTGTTTTCTGCAACAAGGTAAATTAAACTGTTTGCTTTCTTTTGTTTTCTACCATTTAACAGAAAGCCACAATTTCTGGAATTTATTTTCACCTGTTCTTATTCCTGGAGAACCGCAGGTCGAATCCTTGAGTTGTCATGAACCAAAAAAACATGTAACATCAAAATTATATACGTAAACACAAAAACTGAAATGTAGCACTCCTCCGTTTATGTTCAGAGTCTATAGCATTCGTGTATCATGAGCTCTACGTTCTCATTGTGAGGTGGATTCTAATTTTGAGGTTTAATTCTGAATCAGATTATTTGGCATTTCACAGTTTCATTCGTTAGGTATATTCGTAAACCTTGCGTGTTTTGTCGAAGGAAATGCCGATAGTGAATTTTAAGAAGTTTGAGTCTGATCATCTTTGAAATTAACCCAATAATTTTAATATGCTTTCGTGTAATATTTTCTTAATAATTGCCGATCAAAGAAAACGAATGATAGATCCAATTTCTATTACATTTTTGTTTTGTAGTCTTTGGGAGTGAAATCAAATCTTGCATACCTGGGTACGGTATATATGATCTGGTTCACACTTGCCTGCTAGGCATCATGTAAACCCACATCAAGAGGGCTGTCAAACCTGAAAGTGCTGCATTCCACTGTATCAGCCCGAAACTTTACATACTTAATTTCACAATAATAGAGCTAAATGTTCAGAATTTGTTCATGTAAATTCTAGCATTGATCAATTATATACTAGTTTTCTATACCTCGTACCCGCCAAGCTTCCACTAATAAAAATTATTAATGAAAAAAGGAGGTAAAAAGTAGGAAAAAACATATTTTATAGCTGTGAAAAAAAATTAAGCCCACATGCACCACCAGAGCAGCAGAAGTAAAAATGTTGATCGTATACTTTTTATGTCTAAATTTTTCTGCGAAATGTCTTGTCTGCTTTCTTTCTTCCATTTATTCACTTTATTTTTACATCAAAACGTGTACTGTTTCTAGATTGCTTGAAAATACTGGAGTTGTATTTTCAATTCTTAGGAAAATACAGCTTTCTTGAAAAGATTGCTGCAAGTAGTTCCAATGGAAACTAAATGTTTGATATACGAGAGAATGGGACATTTTTTAACATTAAAAGAGAATTATCAACTTCTTCAGTTTAATTTCTGAACAGGCTTGCCAATTTACGTAATCGCTTTTCTATCGTTCTCTCTCTCTCTCTCTCTCTCTCTCTCTCTCTCTCTCTCTCTCTCTCTCTCTCTCTCTCTCTCTCTCTCTCTCTCTCTCTCTCTCTCTCTCTCTCTCTCTCATATGTGTGTATGAGTGCGAGTGTGTTACCCAACAAGAAATATAAATTGATATATTAAGGGCATAAATGGAGAAAACTGTAAAAAAATATTTTGATTTTTTGTACAATTTTATTAACTGAAGCTTGGTGTTTAATGTGGTATTTTCTACATTATTGTAGACACAATACCTAATTTTAAATATACTTTTACAATGGTACTGTATTTATCATTTTGTACTGTAAATTCTGTACCACTTTAGAGAGATACACTTTGCACATCTTTTGGGGAAAGCCTTTTTCTCTACAAATTGATGCTACTATTAAGAATGGCTGCTTCGTGTGCTCAAGTCATGTGCTTTTTCTCTTTTCAAGGATTTGTTTCGTTCATTTTTGCTTTAAATAGCGTTTTGTATGTATGCATGACATTTTCTTACACGGAGGACCCATATTCTTAGAAACTAATGAAAATAGCTGAATCAAATTTTAAGATGATAAAATAATCTCTAAATGTTATTGTGAACCTACCTTGCTGCGTATAATATAATTAGTTGTTTTTAAAAATGTAATTGACTTACTTCAGTTGAAAAATAGTATGATTGGGAAAACAATCTCCCCTTCCTTAATATACAAACCTGTTGTATGGCCACTCTTACCTGCTGTGGTTCTCAGCGTCCCATTGTACACTGTCCGGGAAGACGACTTAATGTCGCTCAGAGGTCTATTTATCGGGCTTGAAATTATTTTACGTGCCTAAATCAATGACAAGGGATCACCAGCTTTACTTCCCTTACGTCTGAAAGAATCCATAGCCCTTCGCCTTGATATTGGAACCAAAGGCTCGCATGTTACCCCTAAATCACGGAAGGCAGATTCCACCTCCACAGTAGATGTCACGTAGGTAACCCCTACACCAGACTTTCAGAACACTAATACGGGACAACAGTATAGGATAAAGTCTTATATCCCAACCCATTCTCGTGTCTGTACATTTGCTAGGTCTTCTGCATTCCAACATTGCACCCTAATAGAGCGCAGGGCGGAAACTTCCCGCAGGGAGCAGTATTTATGGCAACAGCATTAGGGAGTAATAGGCAAGTAAGTGTTTAAGACAAGCACAAGCCACTGATTCCGACATGACAATCTTAGAACCAAATTCAGTTTGGAAATGAAAACTAGAGCAGAAGCGTATAGAAACAGCTTATAGGTATATACACGTATATAATAGTTACTTTTCTAATGCGAGTTTCATATGCGGCTGTCTAATGTCACAACATTACAGTGTAGTTATTCTTCACACTTCCAATTACTAATGCTAGTATTTAACACAGGAGCTTTCAAATTCTCCTGATGTATGGTTAAATGTGCTTAAAAACGTGTTACATTCCATTACTTTCATTCTCCTCTATTGTGTATTCTTACACAGTTTCTAAAAAAGTTCTCACGAACACTTTTTTTCTACCTACTAAATGTTAACTTTGATAAACCTTTGCAAAAGTAGTTTCAAGGCCCATTTTTCTATATTTAGAAGCACCATAGAGTAAACCCAATTGACAGTCAGATGTTTAAACGCGAATGGCTATATGTTGGCCTTTAAATTCAATATACTCTTTCCCTGGTGTCTCTAGAAATAACTGAGCAGCTTATTTACTTCAAAATAACATCTCAAAGCAAGCTGATTCCACAAAAAGATTAGCTAAAATAAACTGTATGTTTGAAATAGATCTAATCTTTGTGCAGTTTTTTTATCTAAAACTTATGGTTTGTTTTTATACAATATTGTGCAGAATTCCTAACGAATAGGTATAGGATTTCAACGGCTATTCCCTGAAAGCTCAAGATATATATTCATTTGCCATGTAGATATCTTTGATATTTAAAGATTTCAATCAATATCATTGGAGACATATTTTGAGAAAATAAACAATTTCAAAAATATTTTCTGTAAGGTGAGAGAAATTTCCTAAAAATTTCCGTATAGCGTATTTGGATAATGTTGAACTTAAATACCATGTATGGTATATATTGGAGCTTTTCAGTTGTGCTGCTTACGGACACCCATATTTACACAGGCCTTTTCCTAAAAATTATTTTTTGGGTTTAAAGGATCTAAAAACATGCATTTTTAGTGAAATCTCGATACAATTGTTCTATATCACGAATGAAATCAATGTTTGTGATAGAGAAAATAAAAGGGTCAGAGGCTTTTAAGTTTAACATGTTACATGATAACTTAAATAGGAAACAAATGAAATGTTAAGAAACAAATAAATTATAGAAATGCTTATTGCTTTCTCAGTAAAGATGGGAGTTTGAATGCCAAAATCACTATGTGTAACATCGTGTATAAATTTTTCAGCCAGCTTGTGTGTAAAACTGGTACGAAGGGTAGATAACTTCATCAGCAGACAATTATTTTTTAAGCGATAGTGATTTTTATGCATTTTCCGCTCTTGTTATCATGCATTGGAGATTTAAAATTAGTGCGTTTTACACTTCTACTGCATGTTTAATACTCTAGCTATTGCTTATACTTGAATTTTGTCATTTAAATCTTTCCGTCCTTACTTCTCTTTATTTTTTAAAATTTACTTGTCATTTAATTCATGCAACGCTTAAATATTACTTTCGGTGCAAGCACTATCTCACCTTGAGCTGTTGACTCTCTTAGTGAACATCAGCGCACGTGTCTAATCGCTCTCCAGTTTGCACCAAGACAGGACAGCGGTGAGACCTTGATACTGCTTTTGAACAGCTGACAGTATGCAATACACATGTAGGAAGTGCTTTGCACAAACTGGAAATGCAAATAGTTGACTTCATCTCGTATTTTCAAACTACTTGTTCGTTTAGCAAATATCTCGCACTTGTATCGCAGTATGCTATTGTTAAGTACAAAATATGGTGTAGCGGGCGTATCACCAGTTTAGGAAAGACCAGGTGACCAGCGTTTGTTTTTATTCGGTACCGTGTTTTATTGCTCTTTTATATTTTTGTGTATTGCGTTGTATAAAAAGGAGTCGTGTTACCTAGGCGGCAGATTTCCTTTTGGGCGTGTATGAAACCCCAGCTGAGGCAGCGACAAGTTTCCAGTGGCCTGGAATATGCCAGACTTCTTTCAACGAGGTTGCTGGAAACTGATACTTCGATTATATGCTTGCGTCAACACTGGTGGCCTCCTGCTACTTCGTTTATACATAAAATTGGTTACATAATTAGAAAGGCTGAAGTACATGTATGACGCCAGAGGGAGCTTAAATGAAAACTCCTTAATTTCTTAACAATTTCTAGTATTTATTTGTTCCTTGTATACAAACGCTTCACCAGAGTTTTCTGAAAATACTTTTAAAATATTGGGAATATAGGGAGAAAATTGCGCCAATGATTTGATTATTTGAATGCAACATCCTGGCATCCACTTAAGGGTACATAGAAGGTCCTCTCCACCAAATGTTGAATCTGCTAAATTCATAACCTATTTTTACAAACATTTAAGTTATCAAACTGACATTTTTATAGGAAGTAGATGAATGTTTTCATAGTTCAGTGGTCTGTTTCTATCTCATTAGTTTGTTTATTAAGAAAAGCAATTTTTATCTGAATGACACCACTTTATTCAAATATTACAGTAATTATTTTTATTAAAAATAGTTATACCGTGTATTAACACTAAAACATGTCTTGTAGCAAACCAAGCAAACCTGGAGAAGGCAAATTCGCAAGTATTTACGAAGAAAGGGACTACATATTTAGAGTGCATAAATGCTTCCTTATATAGCAGTGGTACCAATTTATAAAATAAGACTTCCCCTAAAAGGTGGATTAAAGGTTAAGTGTATCTGGTCTATAATAACGTGTGAAGAAGTTGTGCTTTTGTTTTTCTTCTGAGAAGTGGTAGAAAATACACAGAACAAACTGGAAGATGAACTGTCTCTGTGATCTGGTGGTTAGCATGGTAGCTTACAAATCCAGATGTTCCAGTTTCGATTCCTGGCTGGGGATAAGAATTGTTCCTCAGGCAGAATTATTTTCCATCTACCTAGAATCTGCAAATGTGAATGATGGTGTAAATGTGTGTATGTGTGTGTGTGTTTGTGTGTGTGTGTGTGTGTGTGTGTGTGTGTGTGTGTGTGTGTGTGAATATCAATATTAACGATTAGCAATTGCTCCAAAGGCAAAGCCGCCGATATGACTAGATGTAAAAGTTGGCATATATATGGAACAAAGAAAAATTGTAGATGCAATACCATTTAAAAATACATTTAAATTGTAGCTATTGTATATCTAATCAAATAGGAAATTCCAATTAACAACACAGCACAAATAATTAAAAAGTATAATTGTCAACGTTGGCAACTTAGTCTTTCATTAAGGTTTCCCACCAGGGCGAAACAGATGTTTTCTCTATCAGCTATCTGTATTAGATAAAAGAAATATATTATTACACTCATAAACTTAACTGTCGGGATTAGAACGAAAATCCCATGCGTTTTAAGAGCGCTGAATTTCTTAAAATAATTTATATAAAACACAGTGTGTAAGTATGTGTGCGCGCGCGTGAAAAGAATAACTCAAAAATTAAAAAATGATAACCAAAAGTCGGACATACACTTACAAAGCTTTTCTGGAGTGTTTTAACGCCCACTTTTACTACATGCGGCACCGCAGGCGGTAACACTAATGATAGATGAGATAAGATGAGCGCCGGTGCAATGAGATGGCGAGGGAAACTGGAGCATCCGGAGGAAAAAGGCCCCGACGTCGTTTTTTCCACAGCAAATGTCACATATGGTTGAACCAAGGCCGATTTGGTGAGAGTCGAGTGGTCAAACCACTTGGTCATAGTGGGCCCAATATATATTATACGTATACCTACCATAGCTTAACATTTCATTTTATAACTTTAAAAGGTTCGACACAAAGCTGTCCCCCACCAAAAAATATTTTGCATGAAAAATGCTTTCCAATTTGGTATTTTCCATAGAACTGCTGCAGTGATGATTCTATTTATTATGGTTACCATGTGTTATAAGAAACCATTGGTGTGTTTATACTGATGCCATGCAAAGAGTATATCGTTTCAAAAGCAGCGTACAGAGACCTGCATATTAAACATTTAATTATCGCTTCAGCCTCCTGTATCCCTTGTACGTACAATGAAATGCAAAATGAAAACATTTATGCAAATGTTTATCTTGATTAGCATTAAGTAGATAGTAAAGCAAGCTTTTAGAAGAGTGATTTTTAAAAGAAATGTAAAAATAAACGGTAACGGGTAGAGAAACGCATTTGAACGTAACGCAACATTTTTTTTCAGTTGCCGCTCAAACAGTTGCGCGCGCAAGTTGCCTTCTGAAACATTGTCAAATAACTTATATAGCACGCCTCGGTAGCGTAAGATGGTAGCGTGTCTGCCACACGTTCAAGAGGTCTCGAATTCGAATCTCGGTCAGGGTGAGTTACCTGGATAAGGTTTTTTCCGGGGTTTTCCTTTATCCTGAAAGACGAATGTCAGGTAACTCTACGCTCCATGGACCCTGGGCTTATTGGAGCATCATTTCACCCATCTCATTCATCGTCCGATATGACTTAACGTTGGAGGACGTAAATTACAAAATAAATAAATAAAATAACATATACGACAGTTGACTTGGTTTAAGTTTCGTTTTGATTTTTCTTCGTGTCCTTTATACGTCGTTACCTATTGGGATAACATGGAAATAAGATTGATAGGAGCATAAATTAAGATTATGTGAGATATACTTAATATTCTCAATGATGAAGACAATGGACATATTCTAAAGCAGCAATAAACTTCATAACCATAAAACAATTGTAAAAAAACATCAACAATAAGGTTAAACGACGAAGCTTATAATTCATATAGAAACGTTTATGCACAACAATAACAGAAATGAAAGGGATAGCGTGACCGACACAAACTTGTGTTGACCTTTTTGGCATAACTGAATGGGGTACATAAATATTTGATTCACTTAAACATATTTAGAAATCCACTGGCGCAGGGCGCTTTTGGTCCTTAGCGGGAGATGTTCCGTGGCGTGAGGATTTCAACATAAAATATATCTTTCTGCGGGTGTAAATATGTATTTGTGTCTGCGTGAAGTAAAATCTGAAAAAAGGAACAGAGTGGAAAACAGGAAAACAAAGGAATCCCGCAAATATTCCGATGAACTGACATATCTTCCATCAGATCTCTGTGAATTCAGTGCTTTGCAAAAGACGTGGAGGAGAATCACTCGTTTCAGCTTGAATATAAATACTGTATATAAATTTTGTGTTTTAGCAATATGTATATGTATGATGCATTAAGATTTTGTCTATTTCTTACGATTAATCAGTTATATAAAAGTCATCCAGATTTAAGAGACCTTCGCAGGCTATTCGCTGAAAATTCATGATCTTGCTTATCATGAAAATGTATTAATATATGGTATTTTAATCAAATCCGTTAACGCTACTTTTGAGACAATAAAGAGAACTTAAATATACCAAGTAAAGGGTAATTTGGTACGGGAGATTTGCTTGACAATCTTCGTGACATATGCTTGGAAATAGTTGAACCTAAATATTAAGTTTGTTTTTCGCTTTTTGAGTAAAGCTGTTCACGTATATTAACAGGCGCGCGAAGCACTTTTGATTCAGGGAGCCTCAGAATGTACATTTCCGGTGAAATATCGGTACCCAATTTTGGGTGGAATGCAATGATTCGTCTTATTACTACAGGAAAGCAGTCTAGAAAGTAAAATTTGAAAGTTTGTATTTTCCTACTTGTATAAAGCCAATAATGAATAAGATTCCACAATTTAAGAGAAATTCTGTACAATACAGGACACTAGACAGACCTATCACAATGTTCAGACGGTACTCCAGTATCGTTAGTTTCCCTCCATAGAACAAGGTAATGCTTTTTAGTGCATTCTTGTCACGTTATTAGAATTAAGATGTTAGAAGTTAAGACGAAACTAATGGTTTCATGTGGTGAACTCGCATTATTGATGATTGAAGAGCAAGCAGCATTTCTCCCAACTCAACACTAAGCAAAAAGCAGCATCTTTTAGAAAATTCTCTGTAAATGAGACTATAAGAAAGATGTCACTCCCATGGATATTGCAGTGCAAGATTCATCTTTGCGGTTTGCTGTAGATGTTGGAATGTGACCACATCGCAACTCACCGTGTTAAACTTTTGGTAGCAACGCATTCCAAACACAAACTTACTCCAATATCCGACGGCAATTACGTCGAACCCCGGAAGAGAAATACTTGTCCATCGTTTTGTAAACCACAATCATGATTTATGGGCGACGATTTGGCAATTTTAAATTACGATCCGATCCCTTTCTCGCGTACAATAGATTTAATTTAAATTACAAATAATATACTGGTGCTTTAATTATTACCACGTATCTGATAGTGTCAATAATGGCGTAGCACTGAGATCCTTACTGACATTTGCATTATCTCTATGCATTTGTATATTCCGACAATAACTTTTGGAAGTAATGCATGCAATCCAGTCAAGCTAGTATTACAAAACAAAGCAATCTGAATCCAGATATGGCGCTCTAGGAAGAGTGACTAAGCATTTAGTTTCAAACAAAAGTACAAAGAGTCAGTCAGTGTATTTGTGTTTTAATGAAATGTTTTCTGAAGTCCCTAGAAGAAACGATAAGTCTCTACCTAAAGACCTTGACGAACTAGTCGCATTTATCGAGTAATATGGCTCCGCGATAATGAGCGAGGTGCGCGTTTGGGAGGTTCGGGGTTCAATTTTCATCAAGCAGCCACTGGGTTGTTTTCGCCGTGCTTTTCCCGGCAGACAAGCGAATAGTGTGTCCTGATCTACCAAGAATTCTCGTCCATTTGCTATCCCCATCATTTATTTCCATCTGTTTCAGGTCTGTAGGACCAAACGACGGTGATTAGTGTATACAGTTTGCCCTGTGTAAGCATTTTTCCCTGGCTCCTGGATGGTCCCCTTCCTGGGTGGACACTCGTTCCCGGGCCCCCAAGTTAGATAGCGAAGTAGGCTTCCGATGGCTAAAATCATCGCGGAAGTAATCCTTCGTACGTGCTAGAGGCATCGCCTTTGTGCATAGTGCTGAGCTCCAATGGCTGGAACCCTGTTCGTCTGACTAAACCTCATTAAAATTCTAGATGCAATATTCAATAAATTAAATCTCTGAACGAATACAACAAATAATAATTTACGGAAATTAATTGTTCTTTCACACTAGCCGTGTGTAGGACGCACTATGAAAGGGTAGAGCCAGACTGAAAAATTCAATGCCATAGCCGGGATTTGAACCACGGATCTTCTGGTTTCCGTCCAGCCGCTCTAACCATTTGAACTACTATGCCCAACGTGCCAACATGACATTAAATTCTCCAACTGACTCGTGTTTCTCCCGGTAAACCACTAGGAGTTTTCATAAACATATTAGACAACTACCTTAATGGCGACTTACTATGCGTCCTACACACGGACAGTGTGAAAGAACAATTAATTTCCATTAATTGGCCTAATAGTGGTTAACTATAAAGCCCGGGCCTTAAAGTACTTACAGCATAGTAAGTCGCCACTAAGGTAGTTGTCTCATGTGTTTATGAGAACTCCTAGTGGTTTACCGGGAGAAACACGAGTCAGTTGGAGAATTTAATGTCATGTTGGCACGTTGGCCATAGTAGCTCAAATGGTTGGAGCAGCTGGATGGAAACCAGAAGATCCGTGGTTCAAATCCCGGCTATGGCATTGAATTTTTCAGTCCGGCTCTACCCTTTCAAATAATAATTTACGTTTGACTACTTAGTTGTAACTCTAATCCACTGATAAAAAGTACGATAAAGAGTTAAAATAAAGGATTGAAGTCATTGTTTGCAAGATTTTAAATCGCTATTCAAATTTATTAGCTATTTATTTATTAGAACATATTTTTGAAGACCTGGTAATCAATGTCGCGTAGGGTTCTAGACTGTGCAGTAATTTGAGGGGAATATAATTTCTGATAGCCACAAGGAAGTGCTTCATTGAAGATCCGCTAATCAAATTAAAAATATATTAATCTGTATAATTTGCCACTGGAAATGCTTTACACGTTTGTGTTATTCCACATAACGTGAATAGGGAGCACTAGGAAGTGTAAATAGGTATAGGTAATTTTTTGCGTTGAATGCAATTACCGAATTGTGTTTATGTTGGTATAATTAGTATAATAAAAATGGAGTTGTAGTTAAAGGCCGGTAAAGACACCTGAAAAATCTCACTACTAATCAACTAGAAGGTACTTCAATTGATTATCTACAAAGTAAAGTATAAATAAGTATAAAATTACCGTCATTTAAGCTGTAAATATGTGTTAAACGTTGGTACAATCAGACTAAAATAATGAATGGAAAGCGCTATGCACTGATTATACGAAGATGATAGAAAGTCGTCAATCTTGTTCTACGAAGCATTGACTGCTTAGAAGTAGTATATTCCATCGTTCATGGTACTGACTGCAATTAAAAACGAAATATGCAAAATGTTCACCCTTGAAATAATAGGAATACACAATGTATTCGAAAGCTAACCTTCCAGCCTTTAATAGATCACTAAAGATCACTCTAGCTTCATTTTAACGACATACTTGGGAGTTTAGTTGGTAAAACCGATGATCTGTCAAAGTTGAAAGGTTTCATTACTTGTTATCCTTACTTGAAGGCGAGGCAAGGATTGTTATTCAAAACATTAGAATTTCTGTTTGCAGCTTCATTGTAGCTTATAATCTTCTAAAAATTAGATGTTATTCTTCCAAGCTGGTAGCACTTGAATATATTTAACAGATTTTGAAAATTCAGACTAAACCCTGCTCATCTGAAGCAGAATTACGCCAGCTAATCAACAAATTCCAATGTGGCATTGACGCACTTGAAGCGCTTGAGGTAAAACCCAGCATCCTGGATCTCATATTGTATGAACTTACTTTATCTCAAGTTGACACAAAGTTGAGGTTGGAATTTGAGAACAAGCAATCTAATCGGGCTTTGAATCACGGATCTCCCGGGCTCCGTCTGGTTGCTCTAATCATTGGGCTACCGTGGCAACATTCCAGCATGACATTAAAGTACCCAACTAACTCGCATTTTTACCGGTAAACCACTAGAAGATCTCATATACACATGAGATACATACCTTAACCCCCAGAGCCTGAAGGTTAGTTGTCTTGAAAGTGATAGTACAAGGTGATACAGACACAAATAAAGTAAAAATACAAGTAAAATATTTGTCATATCTTTCAAAAACATTTACAGCTGGCATCATATGTATGATACCAGCGGACTATATTCATACAAAAAATACACAGATATGACCTCGAAATGCATATTGCCCTAAACGTATAAAATGATGCTCTTTTAATGACAGCAACAAAATATTACTTATCATGAAAGAGAGCAAAAAAACTTCTTTCATTTGTGAAGCATATAAACATTTTGAAAGTGTTACATCGGACAAAAGCTAGACCCTTACCACCCTACAACCAACATTTTGACCTGTATTTCTGTTTATTTTTTATCATTTAGCATTTAACATCCTGAATTGTGCAAATGGCAGAACTTTTGGTGTTTTTGCTCGTAACATAAAGTTTGAAAGCTTGACACCCGCACAATGAATTTCCTCTTAAATTTATTCATTTGACTTGCATGGTATATTTCAACCATGCTGCTACAATAGCAAAATCTATGAAGTGGTGGATCGCCCTAATTGTCCATTTGTTATTTCTACCTCAAACTGGGCATATATTGAAGATATCCAAGAGATATCTTCAGCTGCTGGTTTTGATGGTCTGATTGATAAATCAACCTCTTCTTTGTCTTCATAGAAATCAAATTCTGAAATATTTGTGTTCTTCACTGCCAGTAATTCGATGATTTCATCGTCATTTGGGCCTTCAGTAAAGCAGAAAGATTAATTTATTCAATTATTGAATTAAAACATCTAATATATACGTTTGCATGTTCCACACATAAAACTGTTAATACAAGAAAACTAAAAGTTCCAAAATAAAACTACCATACCTTGCAAAACAAATAAACATGTGACTATAACCTACAAAACTAGGATAACCTATTTGTAATAACTGAGACCCAAGGTATCACATATGATACCTTCAAAAAAAGTAAACGATTTTGGGAAGTAAGATATTTATTTAAATGCCAAATGAAAAATTTATGAATATAAATATACAGTTAAAGTTGTGAAATTGCGAAATAATTTGCATATTTACCTTTTTTGTATCCCCATGTGTTGCACGCCTCCAGAACAAACAATTTCCATCTTCCACCTATGGATTGTGTCAATAGGTTAAAACAAAAGAAGAACGGAATGCTCAGGACGTATACTCCGTGATACCGGCAGGCACACTGGCTCTACTGGTCAGCCTAAACGGGTAAAATTTGAGACAGGAGGTATCATATAATACCCTGGGACGCTAGAAACGGTGACTTAAGACGTCCTACACCCAGCCAGCGTGAAAGAATAACTAATTTCGTTAATTGTCCTCATAGTGGTCCAAAGTATAAAGAACCGGGATTTAAAGCACTTACGTATTATATATTTCTTTGGAAAAGCTGTAGGAGACAGGAAACTTTGGATTACAGAATTTAAACATGCACAAAAATAGATCAATAGTTGTTCCTGTGTAGAAATTCAGGTTATTTGAAGTGAACCATATAAAATACCTATATGGGTATTAAACAGCCACGTCTTTATATCGTAATTTTAAGTTCTCAACTGAATCAAAGTAAACTTTGCAAGCATTTTTCTAATTTTCTTTTTATTGTGAGTAAATTATCCCACTGCTGTAAGTGCACATAATACATTGAGAATACTTCAGGAGCTGCTTAACGAAAAACTAGCGATTTCAAAAATCGTGTCAAAGCAATCCGGGGAAGCTGGATGTTCGCCAAATGCGCCACCCAATACTGCAATCTATTCTTAATGTAGATGGAAGCAGAGTATGCAGCGGCCGTGCATAGTGCTTGACCCACTAGGAGTGCTTGCCAATTCTGTGTTGTTGTTTTTTATTATTATTTATTTACCCTGAGAACTTATTTATACGTACTACTGGTTAACTGGAATTGCTTGTAACTTCGGGAATTACGTAACTAAATCAGTGATTGGTCACCACTTCATCAGTATTTTCCCCTTGCAAATTCCGTTTAAACATTCATTTGTACAGCTGAGAACTGGAGCTGGTATTTTCCATGACATTTGCCTCAATATTTAATTCTGACAAATGGCATCTATTAAATATCCCTGTGCAATATATTTGTGTACCTATAAAGATCCAACTGAGAGACGATACATTGCAGGACTGTTCATAATCATCTACTCTATAGCTACTCACTAATTATGCCATTTGGTTTACTCCAACGTAATTTATTATGCAACTGGCTGACCATAACAAATTACAATAAATATAGATCATAAGTTATTTATGGGAAGTAAATTAATATTTAAGTGTTCATATGTTATGGATAGCATTATTTTATTTGTATAAGCACTAGAAGCTGCCGGTATGCCAAAGTCCTCCCATTATCCGCTTAGCTATTTGCTTTTTTTTTCCGTCCCCTCTTTCTGCTTCTCTTGTTTTACATCACGTTTGTTACAATGACTTAAAATAAAATAAAAAAGCAAGTTCATTTTTCTAAACAATAAACAGAAACGTTATAATTAAAACTTTAAAGTAATATTTTTGACTTGGAACATTTATAATTTAATTTTCTAGTACAATTGTTACATTGAAGGTATTTTAATCCTACAAATCACAATAGATAATGAATAAAATTGTGACGTGCAGGTGTGTTAGGGATATAACGCATACAACTACATCAAAATCATTCGCAGGAAAAAAGATTTTTTTTTTTTTTTTTTGTTAATTTACGTCCTCCATCGTCATATCGGACGATGAATGAATGAAATTGTTGAAATGATGCTCAAATGTGTCCGGGATCCATGGAGCTTAGAGCTACCCGACATGCATCTTTCAGGATACGGAAAAACCCCGGAAAAGACCTTACCCAGGTAACTCACCCTGACCGAGATTCGAACTCGGGACCTCTTGAACGTGAGGCAGACACGCTACCATCTACGCTACCGAGGCGGGCCAGGGAGAAAATTTCTGAATGAGCTAAGTAAATAAGTAAGTAAATAGAGCTTGATCCAACTGGTATTTGGATCCAGCAAGAAAGGACACTATAGAACTTGAAACATTCTGAATCACTCTGTTTTACATTACAATAAAAAAGCAACAGTAACTTTTAAATATTAGGTTGATGCGAGCAAATAATAAGGACAAATGTAGCTCCTTAACTATCTAAAAGTAACCGGAGCAAAAAATAACCCACTTAGGTCTTGACCCTTTGTAGCTTTAAGGTGGAAGGGAACAAGGGTAAAGATCCAAGCAAACATAGACGGGGTCACTAACGTTTCAAATTCGAACTCATCCAGCTCCGCTTAACCAAAACCAAAGCTCAGCCCTGAAATCAACGAGAAGGTTGTTAAACGCTCGTAAGGGACAGAAAATTCGTATTAGAAGAAGAACCACGCCTATCGACCCGGGGAAACTGCGATAATCCCATAGGTGTTAGAATGAGCGGTCGCTGTGTTTCAAAACCAGGACCAGCGAATGTGAGTCATGCACGACCGTTAATTAAGTACTGTATAGAAATGTTAACGCAAAATTTGAGGAGAATCTGAATAAGTGATACGATCTTTCGATTGCGTGACTTCATACGATGGCCCTAGAGAGCAATTAAGATGTTTGTCTTCATACTAAGTTATGCAGTAACCGCTCCAGCCGTAGATAAGTGCACAAATACGCAATACGTATATATTTTAATCACACTTTTTGCTTACTTCAGAGTATCCCTTAAACTACAGGCTAACACCACTCAGTTATCCAATATATGCTTAACGCTTTAGCTAGGGAATGCCTAAACTAATTACAAATTGGTGTTTTAATTCTTTTGCCAACTATTATTGCTAGAAATTAAAAATTTAATTTCTATACACTATCAGATTATATATTGCGTACTGGTAGCTTTCACTCCATGTATAACGCGTTATAACACAAAAAGAAGCCAATTTATCCCTTTAGAATAAAAATTAAAGTTCCTTCCAAAAAATAAATTCCACTAAATTCTCGATATTGTGACTATGTGGGTTCGTAGAATTAAAAGGCCGAGTTGCAGATCTCCCCCAGATCTCCTGACCTAACCACACCGGATTTTTTCTTGTGGGGCTATCTAAAAATAGGGTATACAAGAATAAGCCACAAACCATTGGTGTTCTCAAGGAATCTATTCGAACCGAAATAAGTAACATTGGCGAGGATATTCTTCACAAAACTTCAGAGAATATGGCGAGACAAGTGCAAACATGTATAGATGCTGGAGGATGACACTTCCGACATTTTTTCTGAGATGTAAATAGTGTAATGTAATCTCCCAATTGTGTATTATATTCTCTCACAGTTGCACGTGTGTCCTATTATTGGTTCTATTGAAACTGTTCAGGTTTATATGGAACGCACTGTATTACGATGTACTCATGTGTCCTGTTTGGTATTGTAGGAGATAGATGAATAGATAGACGCAGACAGTTAGGTAGATAGGTAAGGTAAGCAGCAGTGTATTGCATTGCAATTGTTGCAACGTTTCAAACAACCGCTACAGGATCTGTTTTCATGTACGGAGATGGGTGGCGGTTACCAACAGGTTCTGGAACTGCTTAGAGGAAGTTGCTCCAGAGTGTCAAGTTGGAGCATTTATAATTTTACAAATCTCTGAAAACTCAGTAGTAGATGTGTTCGGAACATCGAGCTGCAATCCAAGTAATGTGACGCGAGGGACAAAAGCACCACCGAGTAACACTCCTATAGTGAGTTTTTGTAACATAGTCTTCAGTTACGGCCCAACACGTACTACAGCAGACAGAATAATGAAGCGAAGCCGAAATTAAGCAACTGGACGCAGCATTTACCTACTTACTTCCGAAAACAGACGAAATTAATTTTAGATGACAAAAACATAATCCAAAATATTATAGATAAATATAGTATTTATAATACTCTGATATTCACTTATGATAATTATGATATTCATCCTTGATTGATACAACGAAATGAAATGTGTAGTGTTTAACGCCCGCTATTACTACAGACGGCACCGCAGGCGGTGACACTGATGATACATGAGATGAAGATGGAGCATATAAGAAATATAAGAAATGAAAAGCCTGTGTTGTTGGTCAAGGTGTCCTATATTTTTCTAAGTCCTATATTTGCGACCTGGAGTCATATTTTGGTGTTATGGTCATCTTGTTACCGTATTGCAGTTATAAGGAACACCGAAAACCAATTTTAATAAACCAAACGCGCAAATGGCCCAGTAGACCACATTCCTTGTTCCAGGGTAAAGAAGTTCCGAAAATAAAATCATGCATCTTGATCGGACAATGATTGAAGATAAGAACGCTGTCATATTAATATTTACATAAGATATTATAGTTTGGTCCGGAGAAGTTTTCGGAGCCTTGTCCTGCGTAACGGGTCGTTGGAGATCTGGCGGACATACCACACAGATACTTACTTGATTCAGCAGGTGCATCCACAGATGTGTCGCATCTCAACGTTACGCCTGGTTGCCGCTATCCTCACTTTAGGACTATTATCAACAAGGAGCATCCAACATCTCGTACATTTTCCAACTGCATCGTTTGCTTTTTGCACCAAGAAAGTGGAGGGGCGTAATCCAATAATTATTTTGATATACTGTTTTACGGCGATCTCAAAATTTTATTTAGTCAGAATGATATTGCCTACACTGATGAAAATCGGCCATTTCTACATTAGGGGTAGTTAAAATAGTAAACATGCATGACATCCCAAAGTTCGAGATGAGTAATGCCTGTAATAAAACACATTGTTTTAAACAGGCCGCTTTATTGCCAAGTAGCGAAACTACTTATCCGCAACTTATCCGAATCTTATCCGCAACTAAGCTAGAACTAGGAACAGAAACATTGTCACTATTATTATTATTATTATTATTATTATTATTATTATTATTATTATTATTATTATTATTATTATTATTATTATTATTATTATTATTATTATTATTATTATTATTATTATTATTATTATTATTATTATTATTATTATTATTATTATTATTATTATTATTATTATTATTATTATTATTATTATTATTATTATTATTATTATTATTATTATTATTATTATTATTATTATTATTATTATTATTATTATTATTATTATTATTATTATTATTATTATTATTATTATTATTATTATTATTATTATTATTATTATTATTATTATTATTATTATTATTATTATTATTATTATTATTATTATTATTATTATTATTATTATTATTATTATTATTATTATTATTATTATTATTATTATTATTATTATTATTATTATTATTATTATTATTATTATTATTATTATTATTATTATTATTATTATTATTATTATTATTATTATTATTATTATTATTATTATTATTATTATTATTATTATTATTATTATTATTATTATTATTATTATTATTATTATTATTATTATTATTATTATTATTATTATTATTATTATTATTATTATTATTATTATTATTATTATTATTATTATTATTATTATTATTATTATTATTATTACTATTATTACTATTATTACTATTATTACTATTATTACTATTATTACTATTATTACTATTATTACTATTATTACTATTATTACTATTATTACTATTATTACTATTATTACTATTATTACTATTATTACTATTATTACTATTATTACTATTATTACTATTATTACTATTATTACTATTATTACTATTATTATTATTATTATTATTATTATTATTATTATTATTATTATTATTATTATTATTATTATTATTATTATTATTATTATTATTATTATTATTATTATTATTATTATTATTATTATTATTATTATTATTATTATTATTATTATTATTATTATTATTATTATTATTATTATTATTATTATTATTATTATTATTATTAATTATTATTTAACGTTAATATAGAATTCTTTTGATTATTCTGTTGCGCTCTTCTTGCTCTTGATTTTTCTTGTTTATTTATATACCTTAAAGTAAGTTTGGGGTTTGGATTAAGATTTATAGAAAACTCCAGTACATACATTGAAATTTTTAAAGTATCCTGAGCTCCTGTTTTTCCCTGTCTTGAGCTTTTCCGTTTCCAAAGATTGTTGTTATTCGTCTGCGGCTGTTTGTAAATATCTGCATCCTAAAAATAAATTACTTTAGACAAATTACCCATTTTTTTAGGAACATTTCTCCAAAAACTATTATGCTGGTCCATAAAAGTTATTGTTAATATATCTACCTAAACATAGATTAAGATTATAACCAACATTTTCCCAGTAATTTTGGATTGGAATGAGTAATTAAAATAACGCGTAAGTGGATATTGAATTATCTAAATTTTAATGTTTGCATGTACCTTTATTTCCGCTTGGAATACGTATATGCTCTATGACATCTTGATTACTCAAATGGGGTTCTTAATGCGGAAAAAATTATTATTTTAGGAGTTAAAGCACATTTTCTCCCTATTATTCGTGTAGTAAACGAATTACTACGATAAGTGCATAATTCTGGACACAGAACGAGCGTAAGGAGGACGCACAAATTTGTTTATTATTTCACCTTTGACTTGTGTTTCAGTTTTATACTTTCATTCCAGAAAAAGCTGTTTTATTAAACCTTTTCAGAATTTTAGAATCATATCTAAATTGCATGGATACGATTGAAACGGTGAAGGCATACAATACCTTGGAGTGTTGAGAGGGGAAAGTGACGAGATGAAGAGAAGAGTTTCCGAATTTAACCAATAGCGCGAACAGAAAGCTGGTTCTGTGTCAAATTATTGAGTACTTTCTTCAATTATGCATCAACTGCTAAAATACCCTCATGAAAGTATAAACACATCCACAAATAATTGGATGTACATAAATATACGCAAAACTATTTTATAGGTTCCTTGAAAACAGAGCTCGTGATATGCAGAAATGTAAGACTTGCGGGGATTAGGAACTTAGCTCCCATAATATATTGTGATCCAGAGCTGCGACAGAAAACTTAAATCAGGAAGTTAACTGTCACTTAATAGTCTCATTTGACAGAATTTGTTGAAGAAGTTCTCGGTATCTTTAGATTCTAGCAGTCTGCAGGATGAACGGCGAAGGATCCAGTAGTTGCACTAATGACGCAGTGTAGACACTACTTCACTTGCTTTAGAACTGCACGGCCTTTCCTCCCAACACTTTGAGGTTTGTTTGTGGTGTCACACACATTACTTAGTTCCTAATGTGACTAACCACAGGCGCGTTCAGTGGCTTGATCATCCTTACAAACTCTGCTGCAGAAATACTCTATTCCACACTTAAACCAAACATCACGCTAGTATCGTAGTTGAAGTACCATATTTATAAATCTGATGCATACCTGTACGTCCCACAACTATGGGTTACATGAAGTCTGAAGTAGTTTGAAAATTTTGTAGGCGTAGGCGATGTTGAAATAGTTATGTAGTTAGAAGCAATGCTCCTAAACATGGTGCTATCCTCTGTCTCAGGACCTGGCTAGCAGAAAAGAATAGCGATGAATTATTGTAAATAAACACCTGATGAATTCTTTTATCCTTGTTGATTATATTTTACACCCTGAATAGTATATACACATGAATTATGTGTTTTTGTTAAACAATCCTATATTCGTATTGATATTGATTGCCCTTTTTTACTAGCAGGGTTCTTATAAAACTGTTAAATTAACTGCACTCGAAAAATCTGCAATCGCTCCGTAGAATTAACTGTTTGGAATAAATTAGGGCCGAATTCCACTACAGATATATACTTCGTACACGAAATGAGCCAAACTGATTTCTGTCTTCCAGAAATTGCAAGAAACAATCTGATTGATTTGTAATATTTTTGAGCTTAAATATATTGAATATAATATTTGTATAGCTTTCTGATGGTTGCTACGTATCATGTACGATGTCTGTAGTGCTATATAAATATTAAAACAAACTTCAGTTAGCTAATGAACATGATATTGGCATTATAAGCTGTTGCTGGTCATTATTGTCTGAACACACATGTGCTTAACATTAATATGTTCTGCACCTTTTATGTGAAATGCATAGCACATAAATTAATTACACTTTGAGCATAGTTGTAGGTATACACTAAAATAAATAACATATTTATGACCCTCAATACATCGATACTAATTACATAGGTACTCTTTAAATATCATTCCTACAACTCATTCGTATACTTCAAAAATTAAAATATTAAACAATTACTTTATTTTGCGCAGGTTTTGTCTATATAAAATAAACCCATATTTCAAATGTATCAATGCATTTAAGTGAGGTAAATGAACATGAAACATAAAACCTATGTGTCTTATTATTGTATATACAACAATACCAGTTTTATCCAATTACGTTTACAAGGAAAACATGTGCCAACAACATTAAGGCGATTGGTAAGTGAAATTCATCCCCCGTCCCCACTTTTCTAGATCTAACCTCAAGGCTCTCCCACAGATGTTCTTTTCACGTAATACGTAAATGATTTGGTAAAAAATTCGCAAATTTCAAAAGTAACATAGGACTAGTCAACTTCAACTTCTAGTAAATCTGCGTCACTGACACGGGTATCGGAGGTCGTTCAGACACGGACTCGTAAAGTAAACACCGGAGAGGTGCTCAAAACAGACCTGGGATATTTCCTTGCCAAATTTCCTTTCTCCCACTAATTATTTTATTTCACTTATCACCTGTGTCTAAAGCTTGTACTCGTATGCATTAAGGACGGACGTTAAATATTACTATAAGTTTTTATAAAATCTGGCATAACTGTAAAAAGGTAACGTAAATGTTTAACAGAAAAGAGAGGAATTGTTGTTCTCTAATTCAGTCATCAACTAATACAGCTACAGTGAGTTTGGACGAAACATTTTTGAAGATGATTCTGATCAATTTCCTCTAATTACATACAAGAGCCTAGAGTAATTTCAGCTCTGTACAGGTAAAGTAAGAAGAAGGTAAGCTCATTGCTTACATTGAGCTCTTAAGTTCTGTCTCTATGTGTATTTTGCTTTTTATTTCTAAATATACTAATGTGATAATACATTTTGTACTTTATTGCTCTACAGTGATTGCAAAATATGCGGCCAACCTTGAAGCCTTTTAGTATGTAGGTAATTTATAGAAATTAATTTAGTTTTGAAATTCGAACAAATCAAATGCATGGGAATAAAGACAACAAATGTTCAAATTACACTGAAACGTTTAATCTCTTCATGTTTTAGGTGTTCTTCAGCATTTCAATAATTTAGAGAAAATACTGGACGTAGTTTGTATCTTGGCCACTTTTTCTATTTCACACGCTTGTCTTTATGTATAACAGATTTTACGCTGGTAGCCAAATTGGTCTTTACCAAAATGAATCAACAATTTGTAAAACTATGTAAAAGGACGTTATTCGTTTCGTAGCATTAATCCAAATGAAAATATTCGGGGTTTGTTTAAACTAATGTAATTACGTTGACTTAATACTTTTGTTTTTGGAAATCTATTTTTAAGTAACAACTTTTGTGGTTGTTTCAAAGAATTGGATGACGTTTTTAATATTTATATAAAAGAGCACCTGTAAACTAATTTCGATTTTGAAAAGAGAGTGTCAATTTAAACGGGCTACTCAAGTATGGTCATAGAACTGTCATACAAATCAGCAACACAGTGTTTGATGGTGTTGTCTGACGTTCTACGCACGTCCATATTCTGGTGCCTTTTCCCAACGAAGTCTGTATGTTCACGTAGGTAGCTGGGATTTCTCTCAAGCACATCATGTTTCTATTGCACGAGTCTAGCTGTTTTATTACTGTCTACTCAAGGAGGGTTTCATTATACTTCTTTATACTTCCAGATTAAAGATAAAATATATGACACCTATTGGTCTAGTAAATACATTTGTCTACTCTCAACGGCGTGAGAGGTCATTTTCCTTATTTAAATGCTAAGACGGAATATTGAGGGCTGGATTACAGAGAGTTTAGTTCAATTTAAATGAAAATTCAGTTTCTGGAGCAGAATGTTCATTTACCTTAATTGAATGTTATTTGAATTGAATTTTCCTTAATGTTCATTTTAATTTTTCTTATTTGAATGATAAGAGGTAATATTGAGGGCTGGATTACAAAGAGTTTAGTGCAATTTAAATGAACATTCTGCCCCAGAAACTGAATTTTGAGCTCAGCGTAGCACAAGGTGTGAGTAAAGAAATGAAGGGCGCCCAGCAGCTAGTTCTTATCACCTATTGAGCATCCGGCCAGTCGTATGTCGCCGACAACATCCTTCCTCATGGCAACCCACAAAACCAAGAAAGCAAAAGAAAAACCCAGCTTTCCATCCAACTTGTAAGTGATAACGCAGTGGTTACTTCATTATATGTGGATAAAGGAATTATTGTTACCTGCATCCTGTATCCGCCATCTAGAGTAGAGGAAGCAGGTAGTCCATTCGGCTCAAAATATGTCGAGGAAAAAGGAGACTTCGGAAAATAAGAACCATTAAATTTCCTCGTTAGTTCCTAAAATCGTATATCGAAGCGGAAAAACTGCATAAACACTAAAAATAACCTGTATTTACATCAATTATCTTTGTGTCATATTATTTCTCCCTTAAATACAGTCACATAATTTTCTAATACTCAACGTCACTCATGTCTTAGAAATTTCTGAGGAAAAAATGAGATAAAACAATTATCATGTGATTTTTGAGGGAAAATAAGAGAAGTCTCAAAACTTTAGTATAAAAAATCAAAAGTTTTTTTATTCTTTAAAATTCAACTTTGAAGCATAGAGAACCTGCCTTTGAAGTGTCCCACCAATTATTCTTGGAATAGTTGCTATATTAATAGTTTCTATATGCTTAGGTAGATGAGCGAAAACTTCTACAATTTGTTTTTGTGTACTCTTTATTTTTAGATTTACGTAGAAATGGAATAAATATAAACTGAATAAATATTTTGGTCCTTTTGCCGCCAAGTTTGCAGAGATACTTATTGGATATAGTTGAACCACAACCCTCAAAAGATTAGAAGGCGTTCAAGGTGAACCTGGTTATATTGCCGATGTTTAGTTATTTATGATTAGATATGTGTTCGGCAAACTGTTCAACAGCGTGTTAAGGGTAGAAACGTTTAGGTGCTCGAATGGAGCTCCACTTAGAAGATAGAAAATTTAGTGTAAATGAGAAAATGTGATACTTTTGAATATTTTCTTCTTTTCATTCTTTCTTTTCTTAAATTCATCCGCAAAATCGTTTAACTTAACCTGAGGTTTCGATTACATGCAGAGCCATTTATACCTCAGCTTTTAGTATACATTTGGAGATTTTCTGGTATGTTCTGTGAATTATTAGTTTGTTTTTCTGTTGAGATAAACATAATTTTTCATGCCCGCCTCGGTAGCGTGGTGGTAGCGAGTCTGCCTCACGTTCAAGAGGTCCCGAGTTCGAATCTCGGCCAGGGTGTGTTACCTGGATAAGGTTTTTCCGGGGTTTTCCCTTATCCTGAAAGACGAATGTCGGGTAACTCTAATCTCTCTGGACCCTGGGCTCATTTGAGCATCATTTCACCCATTCCATCCATCGTCCGATATGACTTAATGTTGGAGGACGTAAAATTACAAAAAAAAAAAAAAAAAAAAAAAAAAAAAATCATGTTTTTTCTATTTACTTCATGCTAATCGAGATCCTGTGAAATTGGTTTCATTATACATTTCGCTATGGGTAGAAAAGGGGCCAAGCGTCTGTAAACTGGATCACTGTTTAATTTTTGAATACCATTGTACGTAGTTGTTGACCAAGAACTTGAAAATGTATAAATTACTGGAGAGTTCAAACCGGTAACAACGAGTACCTTAAATAACTAAGCCACAAAAGAATTTGATATAAATTACACGTTTTAACATGGTCGTTTTCGGGTAGTAACGTTTAGTTATATGTGGTTTACGAGTTACACAGAAGTATATAAAATGTACTCAAAATGAAGACTTCACAGGCGCTTTGCAGAAACGTCAAGGAATCTATTTTAATAGCTACACAGACCTCTTAAACTTGTGCTATTTTATTCAAAATTGTCATCAATCATTTTAGAGAAAATAGAAACAGGTAAGGAATGTTCCATGTAAAGTTAGCCTGGAGGTTCTTGAAAAAACTTCGTATAGCTTTCCTGAAAGACGTTAAATTTAAATACCAAGTATGGTACTTTCCGAATATTAATTTTTGAGTTATGCTGTTGACATGCGCTCAAACACACACACACACACACACACACACACACACACACACACACACACACACACACAGAGAGAGAGAGAGAGAGAGAGAGAGAGAGAGAGAGAGAGAGAGAGAGAGAGAGAGAGAGAGAGAGAGAGAGAGAGAGAGAGAGAGAGAGAGAGAGAGAGAGAGAGAGAGAGAGAGAGAGAGACCGTTTTCTAACACTGTTTGAGTGGGGAGGAGATTAACGGAACTTCTATGTTCATTTCCAATGTACTTTCGATGTGGAATTTCTTGGTGGAGTGCAATACTTCCTCTGCTACTTAAGCCAATCACCAACGTTTGTGAAAGTTTTCGTTGGAGCATGTGTATTTACTTATTTAAGCAATAACTAGTCGTAATATAATCAATGCTAACCTTTTTAAGAGGATATTTATACAATATTTGAAAGTTATGCAGCAAGAATCCAAGATTTGGAACAGGAAAGAGGGTTAAAAGTTGGATTTTGAATTGCCAGAAAGTGAATATATTTTAAAGTAAAAGTTGCAGATCTTCAGTGAAATTGCAATTCTGTATATCGATACTTAAACCCCGAAGTACAAGGGCATTTGAAGTATGCTCTGAAAGTGTCCTAATTTCACCACAAAGTTAGGACAGGATCGTACATCAGAACAGGTAGCCAATACACAGCTCCACCTCTTCGTAACAGTGTTTTGTTTCTGTTTTATCACGTGCGTTGGGATGGAAGTTCTTGACGCGTTCGAACAGCCAGCACGGTAATAGGCAAACTGCCTTCTTCAGTGATGGTGGGAGATCTACTGGAAGTTGCTTCGGGCTAATCCATGGAGATTGTATTGGAGTGGACATTCATCATATTAAATTGCAACAGAAACGCAATTGCTTAAGCAACCCCGCGGCCTAAATGTACATTTAGCATGTTGCATTTTCTTTACAAAGTAAATTTTAATATTTATAAAAATCGTATTAGAGATTCTCTCATGGTTTTTCTTTGCTCTCCACTAAACAATTAAATAACGAGATCTCAATAGAAATGCACTATTTGCGGCTTTCTGCATTAACGCGCGCGCGCGTGTGTATGTGCTAGGAGAGAGAGAGAGAGAGAGAGAGAGAGAGAGAGAGAGAGAGAGAGAGAGAGAGAGAGAGGGGGGGAGGGAGGGAGGAGGGGTAAAGATAGGGAACAGTTAATGGCTTCACGTCAACTTCATACAAATACGTTAATCTTATTGAATTCAAAGAGGAAATGTTGGGAAGTATAAAGTTGTTTTCGCATATGCCTGAGATATTGTCAAATACAAATATATTTTTAATTTACTGTTACAGTGCTATGAAGTCCCTTTTATTTCCACTGAAGTCTCTCTAACTTGGAAACTGTGAACTATGCACAAAAATTATGACCAAAAGAGTGTTGAAAGCATTAAGATATGATTTTCATTCCATTCACTCTTCTTTTGTATATTTTAATATTTTATTCAGTACAGTTTGAAATGCTATATGTCTATTCCTTTGCTTTTCTTTGCATAAGATTATATAACGAGTTTGTAAGTGTAAGGCTAGCATTTTTAACTCTTGTTATAGTTGGCTGTCGTCTCAGTCTTTGGTATGCCCTAGTGTGCTTGTAACAAACTACATTAAAAAAAGTCAACTATGTTAGGTGTCGCATGGTTTTGCTAGCTCACTTACATGGTGTAACTATTTATAAATAAAGGAAAGAGAATGCCCACAAAAATATCGAAAAAGTTAGAAAATGTTGTAATTCTAGTAGAAAGTATTACAGTATATCAAAACTATGCATGATGTTTCCTAATCGTATAAAAACATTCAAGATTTAAAACGATTTGAATTCTGAAAAAAAAAGTATTTTAAAGATGCAAGTTCCCTTATTCATGAATAGGTCGCTACGTGGTCAACATTTTCCATATAGTTGTTCACATTTACTGAGAAATTTGCTATTTTTAAAAATGATATTTACTTTTCTCAAAACTCTGTAATTGATACTGACTGAAGTGCGAGGGCTACGGGTTCGATTCATGTGGGACTCCCTTCATGTTGCAAGCTGTGGCGATGTGTTATCGGCCTTATGGTGTCCTTGAGAACAATTGAGAAAATACATGATTGAACAGTGATAGCCCCTGATCTAGCGGGCTTGTAATGATGCCGTGTGTGGATGGAGACAGAGGATGCAGCGATATTGAGGTAGATGTTGACCTTCATTGGTTATTATGTCATGGAGCTAAAAGTTTGACCGGATATGGCTTGTATTTGTTCTGCGCTACAACACTTCCTCAAAAATAATTGCTCAATAACAATGTTTTGCTAAAGTTATGTTTGAGCTTTTAAATTTACTGTAACACAGCTCAAAGAGTACACACAAGGCATTTACATATTAAAAGCTGCTAATAACTGTATACTATAAGATTAAACTCTGAAATCATTTATAGCTTATGTAACCTTAGAAAGAAATTTCACGCTAATCTGTTTGTTTTATGGTATATCTCAGGTAGTATAATATCAAAGGAAAATGGACGATTATGATAGACACATTCGGCGACAAACATTGACATTTTCCATCAACTCTCGAAAATACGAGGGTACTGAGCGACCCTTACTTTTCCAAGATATGGACTTCGGGGCGTAGGAGCTCTTGTATGAGCATAACTAGACTGTAAGAACACTGCATCCCTTGTCAATATGGTAATTGTGAACTGAATACAGTTACAAAGCTTTATTATGTTTGTTTATTATGAGAACACCAAGATATGTTTACTTTCTTGAACTCAGTGTAGAAGCTCTGCAGTATTTGCTAATAGAAATGTATTGGCGAAAAAAAATACTTTGAGGAAACCACACCTATAAGCAATTTAACATTGATTGCTAGAGCTAGATATGAATCGATTCCTAGTGTGTGGAAGCGCGATAGCAACGAACTCCACTCCAGCCAATGAAGGATGCCATCGCTAAACGGTGACATAAGAATACATTCCCCAGGTGGAGTAAATCAAATGATAGGAGTGGTTTCGGTTTACTGCTGTGAACAATTTAGTTGCAATGTCAGTCTAACTATAAAATGGATTATACTTAGGGAACTAAGGGAAATTAATATAGTCCAAGGTTCTGATGTGGACTTTACCACTAGTTTATTGCTAGATTTTATTTTTATCTTATCACTTCATGTGATATTGAAAGGACATTTTATGCTGATCTGCGTATTTTTACTGACATGAGAAATAAACTACAACCAACTATTCTATGAGTTACTACTTTCCAATTTGAAGTTTGTTTTTCATAACCAATTGCACTAGTTACTTCAACACTCTGTTTTCTTTGATTTAGATATGATACAAACCAACTTAAATGCTCATTTTTAGTCTATAGAATTCCAACTTTGCTATAAGAATTCCATGATTAAAACAATCAAAAGCAAGATCACAGAAAATTCCATCTTCCTGTCTTTTGTACGTTTAAGGCTGTCAACACGTCATGTGTAAGTTTATAAGTTGCATTATTTGCCGATATTCCTTTTCTAAATTCAGACTGATCACTAACAAGTATGCTGTTATACTCAAGGTGTTTTTACAGTCTGTTGAACGTTACCTTTTAAAGAACGTTTGAAAAAAAATGGCAAGAGAGATATATATCTATAATTTGAAACATTATTGCGTTCGCCTGTTTTGAAAAAAAAGGTTTAACAATTGAGAATTTCATCTTTTCAGGGAAAATTCCTGTCATTAAAGACTCACTGAATAAATCAGGGGGGGGGGTGATAATTTGTGTGTAGCATGTTTTTAAGATTTTTGTAGTCATTTTATTATAAACAGAAGAATTTATCACCCTATCATCGGAGGTAATGGACACCGCCCTCTGGGTGCCTCCACCTGAGAAATGGGTCCGGTCATCGCTTGGTGGGGTGAGGTTACCCCGAAGGCCAAGGTTGCCATGTGGGGAGCGTTAGTAACTAACTAAACAGAAGAATTTTTGGTTTGAAAGAGTCAATAATTTTATTTATTTCAGAAGGCGTAGTTAGATTGACTTTAAATGTAGACATTACATTTATAAAATTTGATCTCAAAACTTCTAACGCTGCATCTTTATTTTCATAATTAATATTTGTTTTTTTTTTTTTTGTTACATCCAATAAAAATTTACTAAATACAAAAAATGGTATAAACAATTAAAGTAAGTTTACGTTTTCTTGTCCCAGATAGATAAAAAGGAACACACACACACACACACACACACACACACACACACACACACACACACACGCACACACACGCACACACACACACACACACACACACACACACACACACACACACACACACACACACACACACACACACACACACGTCGTAACTTTAACAAAGAGGAGATGAATTCTCCTAAGTTCCTTTTGGGAATATTCTAGTGAGAGGTAATGTGGTGATAGATCTCTTCTGGGAACGATGTTAGCTTTACCTTAATGTTGTTCTTGGCCACTGCTCGGATCTTGCAGGAATCCATTACAGTAGACCAAGCGTGGAACCCAGCTCGAGATAAGTATAGACCTTTTTATATTATCATGTTTTCTCTCATGCCAAATGATGTTCGAACGTGAACGTGTGATGAGCTTCATCTTGCACAGTTGCAGTTTTTTCTCATCTTGGTGTTACCTGACCTAATATGCTTGCCAGACCCTCCTCGGGCATCTTCACCTTTTTCTCTTGTATCACGAATACTAGCATTCGAATTAAACTAAATGCAATTCGGTTTTATGGCCACTTTACTTGGGGTCATCATCAGAGAGAGTGGACACTAACTGAAAGTTTTAAATCTGGTTCTTCCATAAAAAGAAGCAAAGAAAGAGAAGTAAATAGAAAAACTATTCTGATATTTCAAAATAGAGTCACTGTGTATATTGTTTTTACAATACATTTAGAGTTAGGGGTTTTAACATTATATTCAAGTTTCACTATGTTGTTAGCTCGTCTATTTGGAATTGTGAAGAATGCGACAGACAATATTTTATAACCCAACAATTTCTACAGTTATAGGATTATTTTGTGACTTGTCCAGTTTGTTCATCAGCGAAGGAGCACCAATGCTGTATAATAGATTACGTCAAGAGGGGTTCAGTCAAGTGATCCAAGATACCAAAGTATATTCACCGCGTTTTATTTACTTATACATCTCATTGCCCAATTGAGTTGACAGATGCCATGGAATCCGCGCCATCATGTTGAAACCACAGCGGTACACCCTCCAGATACATACTTCTTGCAAGAAAGTGAAGTACTTCAGAGACATTAGGCGGCTCGGAAGATGCACAATCCAATCAGACGACAATCAGCCCATACATGGATTCCAAACCGTTGCTGAAGTCAGTGAGAATGTATGACACGAGGATCTACTTTATTCTAAATGTGGCTGTTTCGAAAACTTGTCTACAGAAATGCACTTCATTCATAAAAAGAACAAGGCAAGGAACAACGGAAATATGCATACAATGGTGTAGAATCCATGGGCAATTTTTGCCACGTGGTACAAAATTTGCTTGTAACTAATGGAAGTTAGGTTGCTGGTCATGAAGAATACACCAAATGCTATTCTAGTATTTAACAAATGGCGTTTCGTTTTTCATTTTTATTTTGCACGTTATACATTTTTCTTTTAGTTTTCCCTAGCTGTCATACTCGAAATTGTGCGGCTACCTTCTGTAAAAAAGCTGTTCAAAATACAAGTTAAACGGGTCAGTAACTGTAAAATGTTCAATCGTATCTAATACGTGAATGTCTTACAGTTTTGTCCATATTAGTGAAATGATACACCTAAAATTGTACCTAAGTACTAAAACTTTGAGTTAAGGGGGTATTATGTTTTTTAAGGCTGTAAGGTTTCCTATCAATTTTATCAAGTTCAATATATCTACTACAGAAATGGATGCCTTCATTGGAAAATAATTAGAGCTTCGTATATAGGGGTTGAAAACAAATATTAAGGATAACCATTTAACTTTTCGAGGTACGCTAAATGTGACTAAAATTAAGGATTGGGTATTTTTTGGAAATTGTAACGTAACATCTGTTTTTGGCTTGGTACTGCTGTGCAATAATTAGAACCAAGAGGTTAAAACGTGTACATTCCTACATAAGGGTTGGAAATATGCTCGGGTAACTTTTGAGAATTGTAAAACATCCTTTAATTTCCGTTGACCTAATACAGTAAAGACCTAATACAAGTTTGTCTACATAAACCAAAGAGTGCTGATTTATTTCCTAGGGGTGGAAGAACGGTGCAATGCTTTATAAAAGCGTAGTGTAGTTTTATCTTTTTTGCCAGATTCTGAAACCCGTGTGCACAATTTTTTTTTCAGTGTCATAGCCATCTTTGGGATAGAAGTCATTAATAAACTTCCCTTTTGATAGCAAATATACTCTGATTTTCATATTATACGGAACGATTTGAAATTCATAAACATGAAGACAAGACGACCGACCCTAACTGTTTTGGAAAACAATGGTTATCAACAGTGAAAGGATTTTGATAATTCGTTGATTTCTTTTCCGAATTTACGCAGGGCAGACACAATGAGAGGGAGGGAGAGAGGTAGAGAGAGAATTTCAACTGTAGACGCAACAAAACGAGCAAAGTTGATATTGCAATGGGAGCTTTGAAGTTGCAAGTTCTTATCTTAAAGTTAAGATACGGTGCCCTTATCAAGTAAAAGCTGCTTTCTCTGCCTTTAAGAAAATTTACATTAAACAAAGCTTTAAGGGGAAATTAAAAGCCTTATGTTGCAAGTGTTAAGTCTATCAAATTCATGGATAATTTTCTCAAAAGCTATTTCAGATATCGGATATGTAGGTGTATATCTTTTTGTAAACTGATCTAAATTTATATGATGCCTTATTTGTTAAGGAAGATGGTACGTTTTTGTTCATTATATTGCCCTTTTTTCAATACTTACCTATAATCAATTCATTTTTTGAAATAATTATCTTACCAGAGAAGTAGATTTACTAGCCTATAGTACAATATAACTTAGGTATTTTCAATAGTTTCTGGGAAAAAACACTCATTTGTATTAGCAAATTTATTCACTCAAAAAGCTATTCAAACTAAAACTGGAGAAATCCCACTGCATATATTTGTAATGATGGCTTAGAGCACATAAAAACTACTATGCTTAACAGTACTGCCAGATTTGGAGAGCAAGGCTACCCATAAAAGTTAGACTAAAGTTTACCTCTTAACTTAATATATATAATTTTATGCAGAATTCGCATTAAAAATAGCAGAACAGTAGATGCAAAACCATTTGTAATATCTATTCAAAATATAAATTTTATGCCTGTAATAAAACACATGCGAAAATACAGAGGAAATTCTAATTTATAAGGCTGAACAAAAGCAACAAAAATGTCATTTTCTAGCAATCTTCGCCGTTTAATCTTCCCTTAAAAGAATCCTCGTATTGTATTTATAAACATACTATAAAACAGTTGTGATCACATCTTCAATAAGCACGTTCAATCAGCCTAACCTTCATAATCGATAACTCGCAATTCTTCCAGTTTTGGGTTGCTGAGTTTTATTAAAGAGTAAGTTTCTGTGTTATAATTATCTAACAACTCTACTGTAAACATAAATTGCCAGCAGAACATCGTAAAGGCGATTCGGCAATACTCTAAATGCTATGTGAATACTAAATCCTCTGTTCTGAAGAAACTATACTTGATACTGTACAGGATAATGAAGAACCGTGGCAACCTGTATTCCCAATTCAACAACCAAAATATATTTCTTTTCCTACACAATACTTTAATAAACAATAATGCCACAGCGAAATGGAAATTTCTCCGCTGGGTTTACCAGCTTTTCCCGTACCTCATTCAGTTCAAAGCATCTATCACGACTTGAATTGGGTTCTTCTTATAGAGGTAAATTGTAGGTTTCAAGTGAATGGACCACTCACTACTACCGTACCATCAGCTTCTGAATGGACCAATCTCCACGCTCTCTTTCTTTTGTTTTCAATCTCCAATTCTGCTGCTTTCGGTGGCAAATTCTTGAGCGTGCTTCTAGCAGTTCTGTGGGAAGAGTTTTACCTCTACGTGCACTAGGGAATTATTACCGATACGGTTGTTGTTTCCATCACTCCTTTTGGGCAGCTCTTCCTCTAACAGTTTAGTGGCATTGTGTTATCTGACAAATTAATACATTACCAAGTAACCCAATATATATATATCGGATTCCAAGTCTGTATACACCTTCACCGGTACACTGAGTTGAGTGCATTAAGCGAAGGCTTATTAATATGACTTCTATTAATATTAAAGACTATAAAACACAATAGAGTAATGCTCTGAGACCTAGCTGGTTTAGTAACTTTTAAAACGTAGAGGACTCCCTTCCCCATCACTTATGTTCCTAAATATATGGCATAATATTGTCACGGCAAACAGGTATAAAAGTTTCGGCACAAATAAGAAAACAGTCGGCGGATAAAGTTTCATGGTAATAATGAGTCTTGCTAAGCAGTTAATGATAGCGCGGCTATTGTAAACAAGTGCCGGCAAGCAAAAGATAACGGAGGTAACGGACTTGCCGGCATAGATTAAGTTACGCTTCTGGAATGTGATAGAATATTTGGTTTCTTTATTCTTCCGGAAATTTCTGGACTGACAGAGATTGTTCGGGTTTTGGTTTATGTTAGAGTAATCTAGAATTACGAATTAGGTATTTAAGAACGTGAGGGCTCGCAAAGTTAGCTGTAAAACAGTGAGTTGTGAAACAGTGTTGTGATCGAGAGACAGCTGAAAGTGTTACTGTAACGAGAGGTAATCTGCTGTCACTGTTTGTTATTGTGATCGACCTTGGTAGACTGATCGTGACGTAACGTAATGCTGCTGTAATCTATAATATACATTTTGAGGTTATTCGATTATCAAAGAAACTGGTTACAATTTCCATGGTGCCATTAGATGTATGGCACATTGCTCCATCATGCTGGAAATAACCTTCTCTCAATTCGATATCATCTCCGTAAAACTTCAGAGAATATGGTGAGAGGAGTACAAACATGTATAGATGCTGGTGGAGGACACTTCCAACATTTTCTCTGAGATATAAATAGTGTTATGTAATTTCCCAATTGTGCATTATATTCTCCCAAAGTTGCACGTGTGTCCTGTTATTTGTTCAAAAGTTATGGCCTATTGAAATGGTTGACCTCTAGAAAAAGTTTGCATGACAATTTAGTATGTGTAGTCACCCTAAACTGCAGTAAACAAGTAACACATGTGGTGCAATTAGCATTACTTCCAATAACTTGCTAAGCACTCTGATGTTGACATCTACCTGAAGGAATAGCAACAGATGCTTAACCACGTGGTTTACGAATTGTCAGAATTCAGAGGTAGTTATATAACATTTCTTACCTATTTCTAATTTTGGACAAATTGTTACAATGATGAATGACAGAGATAAAACAACTAAATAATAACAATAATAATTAATAATAAGCATGTTTTGCCCAAAGCAAACTGGAACTTTGCTTTAGCTAGGTCGAGGGTAACAACCACAAGTCTTAGAGAGTGCCTACTTGACAAGCTGGCTTGTCACTTCCTTCCACATAATGGAAAATGAATTACGTGACTTACATCTATTTCTTGAATTCAAGACGACAATGTTTTAGTTACTGAAATATTCTCCACAATGTTTGAGAATCGAAACCGTGGCTTTGATCACCAAGTCACAGGAACTCTCACTTCAAAGTTTTCTTGTCAGTTTTAATATTGCTCCTCTCTATCCTTTCTTTACATCTTTATTTGTTGAGCATTCAGGAATCAAAGTGTATGCTTTATGTGTCTTTCTGTTGCTGACATTTTTGTTGGAGCTATCGGCCACAATAGAAGTCTTCTGTAACCATTGTCATGGATGTAATAGGATGTATAGGATTGTAGTAAATGAGCCATCTCTTGCAGCCCTTTAAGCGCATGAATGTCGCGGGACGATTTCAACCACACGCCCTTGTGGTAGTGAAGAGAAAACTCAGTACATTATTGCTCAAATCAACGCTTTTTATAGATTGCTAGTGCGTACCAAAATAGGTAAACAAAAGCACTTATCTTTTGTTGGAACAAAAGAAAGTATCAAACCCTAGCATAAATATAAGAAAACAGCCTACTTTAACGTCATGCATGAATGCAGTCGCATTATTGTTTGTTTTTGACTGTTTACGAAATACCGGGCAGAGCGATGAATGTCGGAACAGAATGAAGATTTGTATACCAGCTGTCTGTTTGTATTGTTCTGCTTATTATCATTTCATAACTCGTGAATTGGGATGGGATATACCGGCACCAAAAGATTTTTAATTAGTCTTGTGTACGGAGGAGACTTACCTGAATCATTTGGAAATGAGAAACTAAGGAATGGAACATTTAATTTTCTACTTTTGAGTGTGGCAAAATATTAACCAACATAAAATGTCTCCTCAACATTTATAGCACAAACTGTTTACCAGAGCCTGGCAAGACTTTGGTCAAATTGTGGAAAAAAGAGATTTTTTTATAGTTGCAGTTAAGATGTCAGCGTTAACCAATCCGAAGCATTAAAGTCACTCCATGTTATTGTAATTACAAGATAACATTTGTTCGTGCGCGCTCACTTCTGAGATTTTTATAAGTATATAAAGCTTCAGAAATAGGAGAAAATTCAGAAATGATTTCACAAACATTACAAATATCCAATTTTTTTCAACAAACCATAGCAAATATCCATATTTTTATCCAAGTTTTTAAGATCCCTTTTCTTTAGAAAATTAAGAACTTTATTTTTCAAACACAATTTAATACAAAATTCGAAAAGTTCTATAAAAGTTGTCAACTACATTCATAATACCTGAATTGTCATTTTGGGCTATACTCTTTCTCTTTTACACAAGAGTGCCCGATACCCACAGAAATACTAGATTCGAAATGAAGCCAAATCTAACAGTGTTACAAAATCTACTATACATTTAGGATGTCCGCACGTTTAGCAGAATATCCAAATGAAATACTAGAAGAATTGTTTTAGACTCCTTGATGGACTTGTCAGGGCATTGCAGATCACAGCAGCTTCTGTGTGTGACGTACGTTATGCTGAATAACTGAAAACGTGAATATGCCAGTTATTCCCGAATTGTAGCCCATGACAGGAACAATGACTAACGTTTCCTACTTGTATATACTAGTGTAACTAAACTATAAAACAATTACTCATCCTGGCTTCCACAGTGCGAGTAAATCTACTAAATATGAGTTGTTCCAAGAGATGCTGTTTCACATTTATCTTGTTCTTAAACACCAAACACGCAGCTCAGCTTGTGTTATTGTGTTAAGTGCTGAGATACTTCTGTCTCTCTTCCTCTTTCTCTCCCCCTCCCTCTCAATTTTCGGAGCACTGATGACCGCACAGTTGGGCGTCCTTATACACAATCATCATCATCATCATCATCATCATCATCATCATCTTGATTCTCATTCTCTCCCTCGCTTTCAGTTTTTCCTTATTTCCTCTCTTTATCTTCCCTTCCACTCTTCCCTTACGATTGTCCTCGTCTTCCTTCTCTATGTGCAATTTATAAGGCTTTTGAATGTTTTTAAAACCGGCAATAAGCCACATTTTCTGAGATCTTAAATAAATTTGATAGCGCGTGAAATGTTCAATAGACACATTTCTGTCTTTATCATACGCTTGCATGACACGGACTCGTAAACGGGAGGCCCATTGTTCAAATTCCCCAACGATTATCCTCCCTGGCTGAAATTGTCTCCAAATTTTCCTCAATTTTCATTAGCAAATTACGGGAACATCCTTAAATTTAGGCCGTGAACGTTCATTTCTTAATTTCTCTTCCCAATTATCATTTAATTTTGTGGGTCACCAGCGTTCTTGATACGTGGTCCCTGCGCATTAAGAACAATCGCTTAACATTGTTAACAGAAAAGCAAAGAAAGACGATCAAGACTATATGTCTTATGTTTCTTATGGTATGCCGTTTACTTGCACGAATAGCAGCAAAGAAAAGTGCATCAAATATCCCATCGAAATTTTGTGAATAACGATATTTTAGATAAGAATATATTATCAACTAATTTTTGTTATGTAACGTTTAAGAAAACTAATATTACTCATATTTCGATGTTATGCTCCTTGTAATTTATACGTCAGGTTTTATAACATTCTCTTTTTCATTCTGGAGCAAAAAAAGTGGAACATATACGCACACGCACACATAGATACACATTTTAGAATTGCAATACTTTGCTTCAAAGTAAACATTTTATACTCTAGTACCAATTAGTTATCCAAAATAAAAAAATATCTTAGAAAATGATCATTACAAGTTTATACAACATTTTTCCATTTTTATTTTATTGTCATGCATTTATTTCTGTTTGAAGTTTGACGTCCTTTAACCGGATAAGTGATATTGGATGGTGAATGAACAAACTGATGCTCAAAGGGATCTGGGATCTCTGGAGGTTAGAGTTAGTCAACATTCGTATTCTGGGATAAGGAGGAAAAACATGAGTCACCAAGATTCAAACTCCGAATCTCATAATTGTGAAGCAGGCACGCTATCCCTACACGACGGAGGTGGACTAACATATGTATGGATAGAGCAACTTCCACAAAGGCTTTTGTTTTAGGATGCTGGGGTAGTCGAAAGACGTGCTTTACGTTTGTGTTAGATCTTATTTCGTACAAGCACATAGGTAGAACATATCTTATTATTCGGAAGGGGAGGGGGAGTGGTGACCGGGCAAGGCACGTCTGGGAAAGTGTGTGTCAACCCCAGTCCGGGACAGAAGTGACACAGTGTTAATTACTTGGGAGCTAGGCGATACTATACTTCCCATAATGAGCTGCCTGTCACGGCTGTTAATAGGGCGATCACAGGAACCTGCCAACTTCACAAGAGCAAACCCTCCCTTGCCCTTTACCTACAAAATATTGTGCATATCATTGCGGTTCCTGAATCACTTCAACTAAACCGCATGGCAAACCCAATTCATAACCTTTTATCTAGGTAACTCATTCACAAATGGGAGTCCAGATAAATGACTGCTCATTTGAGTAAGTAGGCTAAGAGAGCCCACGCATTAGTTTTTCACTCATCTTATTTCAACCACGTCAGTTCTTCTTCAGGGGTTAATTATATGTATTTACAAATAAGTAAGCGAAGCTGTAATTAAATAGATCGCTTAAGGAGGTAGCTCACTTTAACATTATCATAATTGGCTTTATGTGTTGCGTTTTTAAATTAAAGTAATATAATTTTTGTTTCCAGTTAAATATTTGTATTTGAACATGTGACCCCACAAAAGAACAACTTCTTTCTGTTTAAAATCCTTTGGAACTATAAATGTCCTAACAAGAAATGAATCCACAAATTTGACGTGTTACATGTGAACAGCTGAAAGCTGCGATGTTACAGAATGCAGTAATGCCATATTTTGTATTGTCATACTAGCTATAGGGTTTAAGTGTTGTTCATGAAATAAATACACATTACTTACAACTTAAAGCGTCATTCTCATGTGTAAGTTCTGATTAAGAATGTGGTCCTCAACAGATTCATTCATTGGTTGTGTATATTGACAAGCATCACACGGATGTTCTAAAATAGGTATGTGCAAGTTTATTTTATAACATCGTTCAACAATTCCCTTTACTGTGAATCAATTCTTGCTATGGTCCACAAATGTAATAGCTATTTAAGGATTAGACTTAGGAAGGAGTAATAGTTATGGCCTTTTGCGATAATGCATTTCCTAAACTTTAAACCAGCATCATAATAAGTCCTTTTTACAGCTAAGATCGCACCTAATAAAATAAAATTTTATCTCACATTATCCAAAATTTGCTTATGAAACATATGAGAGTGTTTAGGACTACTCAAAAATGATTAAATGCAATATTTTAGCATGCCACAATACTTTATGGAGACCTAACAATGTTATATTACTAAAACCAAACACACATATTCCTGTATTAAAATGTTGTATCCAAATTTGTAGAATATAAGGCAAAAGTGTGAGTGGTGACTTCGATTTAGGATTAGGAAGAGAACCCTGACACTTTGAGCTTCGTAGACCTTTTGAACCTGTGACACTTGAGGGGCCTTTCTGAGAGGGAGGGATGAGGTGAAAGGAGATAGAGGGTCACCGAACCAGGGTGACAGAGCAGAGAGGAGGATCCCTACCAGTACCTGCTTGAAGCTCCCCCGACGGCGGATAGTACAACCGGTCTTCCGTGCCGGCTTGCACAAGGCACCCCGCGGGGGAACTGCAGATCCGAGGACCGCCCCGTTTCGGGAGACAAAGTTACCTACTAAGAGCATTTTCTCTGCCATGCAGCGCCCAGACACCTGTTGATACGTTGAAACTCTGAAAGAGTCAGGCAGATAAAGGGCGAAGTGGGATAAGAACTGAGACAAAAATGAGAGAGAGAAATTTCGGGCGATGAAAGGAACCTTCCCAACATTCGCTTAGTGGACAAGGGAAACCCATGGGTCAGGAAGATAGGCCGCAGGCATCGAACCGACGACCTTCCAAATGCCTACGTTGGCTGCGATATAACATAGTATTTGCAGAAATTGAAAAAGTTTTACATAGATCTAAATAAGCTTATAAATATATAAGTTAAAAATGAAATAAAATCAAGCCCCATACACGAAAAGTTTTTTGAATTGTACAATTTAGTCTTAAATGGGGACAGAATAGGTTTCGGGAAGGAAAAAATTGTTTCCAAAACTCCTAAACTGTTTTCTTTTAATGAGTTAAAATCATATAAAACCTATATATGCAAGTACTAAATTTTAATTTTTATATAAAACGTTGCACTCATTGGCTACTCTCTGGATAAATTTCGGTTTATTTGGATGGATGTCTTCAACCCGAAGCTCATTTTGCTGCAAGACCTTTCTTAAGTTACGATTATTTTCCTTTAATAAAGGTATGAAACGTACATTTGAGGATTAAATAACACGGATATACACTGAATTCAAATGCTTGATTCTGGCTTATAGTTAGGAATTTCAGTGAGAAATATATATATTGTAATACATATTATACTTTAGAAATTTAAAATTCATAAAAACTATTTTCATTCCTTTATTCCGATTCAGCATAATGGTATTTTAGATTACGTACTTTGATCAGTGTCTTGTTAGAGAATTTACTTATAAAGAACCTTAAAACTCTATACTTTCCTTCTGGAAGCATAATTTAAAGTAAAATGTTAATGCTGTCTCTCGATAGTTTTGAAATGTCTGTCATTCTCTAGTATTACGAGTCCTTAGTTCACAATACTCACGGTTAGAGTAATTCCATGGAGACTCCGGAAAGTTACAATTCGTTCTTGAACCTGTTGACGTAATCCTTTTGTTATAGGCTACTTCCACGCACAGTATTTTAGAAAACCCAACATCATTGACTCTACAAATCCGAATAGCAAAAAAAAGTTTTTTTATAAGAATAGGAAGGTTTCTCGACTCGACATTTTTTCTCCCGTTTGTTAACATAAGCAATGTAACCTCCTGCTATCATCTTCATTAAACTATGACTTTATGATAAGGCTTGGAGAGGGTCGATCTTCCTTCCACCTATGGAAGATCTGATGTGCCTATGAACCTTAACGGGGTGCTCCGGGAGTGAGGGGTGCGGTAAGAGGATACTAAGAGTGACAGAAACTGAGGAGATGACAGCAGAGTGTAGGGTTTCTGACAGCTAGAGATTAAAACTACTCGGTGGCGACCTGTACAACCGATTTCCCTCCCCTAAACTAACTTATTCGTACATCGCCTGCGGCACCTGGGAACCGTAAACCATCCCCGTTCCGATGGATGAGGATTTATAGAGAAACAATTCCCTGCTATAGACGCCAAAACTCCGGTCAACGCTTAAAAGGGAACTGTCACTGTACTCACACCACTACGCACCTGAAAATTTTTTGGCATAGTGCCTGCTGCATATAAACCATGTGCACCAAAAATTTGTTGCGGTGTAGAACCGTAACGCCAAAAACTGAAGCCTGGAAAGTGCCACATGCAACCACTTGCAAGTAGCTGCTGGACAACCATCGTCCTCTCTGTACCGTGTGTGGGGGACGGCGCTCCTTACGTATGCCATGTGCAGACCGGTGCCGCCAGGGGTAAACAATCCCTCCCGTACAATGCTGCCTATATGTTCCTACGTACTCTAGACTCATTTTCCGGTACTTCCAACTATACTCCGCACCTGGCTTTTGGTACAAGTCCCACATAGAGGAGAGATGATGCCATCTAACTCTCAAGTGCGTACAAATGTGGGCATAGTGATAGTTCCCCTTGTTAGAACTCTAGTATGAATGGTGAATAAAATGGAGGGACAGGAAATTCGGGGGAAGTAATTTTCACCTAGTAAACCCGAAAGCTGCCGAAGAAACCTGTTGGTTAGGAAGCACAACAAGAAAATCGAAACTCCCGAATGCGGGCCAAGATGCTACCTCCTGATCCATACCGCTGGGTAACATTATCTTTAAGTTTACCGTATTACATCAGACATGACACATTATAGAGAATAATCTTCCACATTATCTACGTGTTTCCCGTGAAGGATGGAATTCCCGCTTCAGTATGTTCTTCAAACTGCGCTACTTCTTTATCTCTACAGATTGCTTTTGGCCGGATGAAAATGACAACAAGTTTTTGGACGCACAGTTTCGGGATCTAGCTACAGAAAACCGTTACAATAAAGTTAGATTGATGTCCAAGGGACCATTAGGCCTACAGCCAGATTTAAGCTTCACATAAGTGTTAAAGTTGACCTTTACACTAGATGATAACTACAATTTCTTTTGTATATTTTAAGATACGTATTTGGAGTATAACAAAAAGTTGTTTGCTAAAACTTAATTTTTTCAACAGCATTGTTTTTTCACACCATCAGATTTGAAACACTAAATGGCACTACGAGAGCATGCTACTGCACTACCACGCTACCGCTGAGATAAAGTGTAAAGGCGCATTGAACACTCTCGTCTTATTCAGTAATATATCTATTCTCGGCTCATACGTCTGACGACTGGCTTGTAAATGCCAAAAAGCAATTCGTATGTCACCATATTCCTGAGCTAAGTGAATGGTAATATCACCCCATATAGCTTGGCTAATGCGAAAATATCACAGAGCTTAAGGGTAATATCTTGCAACTTTTATTCATTGCAGTTTTATGTAATAGAAATGTTGTCGAAGTAGAGGCAAATGATCAGTAACGAAGAGCGAGGCAAGTGCTACTGCCGCCAATTTCTAGATTCGTTGCAATAGTGTTATTATAAGGTCTGTACTATTTTCTCAATGTAGTCGCACCATAGTAAGATAGTAGTCGACTGGTTGGTTTAAAACGTATTTAAGAGAACAGTACGTGCAGAGTTCGAATTAACTGACATAGCCGTTCCTTTTACCTTTGTGCAATTCCACAGTCACTTATGTTACGAAATGAATCAGATTCTCAGAAAGGAAGTCATTAACACTAACTACTGTGAACGAAAGAAAAACAAGAACTTGTAATTATGAGAACATAAGCAGATAGTTCCTTTACATGGATACATTAATATAGCCATTACTTCTCAAATATTTTGAAACGGTAGAATGTTTAAATGTAACTATTTTTTCACCGAATAGGGAACTAATCAGCGATATTTTAGTGGTTAAGCTCATGAAATCAATTTCAGCATTTGAACCCTATTCCATCATCATCATCATCATCATTATCATCATCATTATTATTATTACCATCATCATCAACAACAACTGAAAGTTACAAAAGTTGTCTCTTTACCTTCAAGAGATAATGCAGATTTCGACGATACGTTCTAGTCACCAACTGGTCTAAAACTAAAGGAAATCAAAGAGAAAGAAGTATTTCTAGAGCAATATTTTCTTGCTATTGACTCCATAATACGATGCTCAACTCCAGAACAGAATCATTAGTATTTAGCAAAATGATCTCGATTCGACACATTTATTTGTACCATTAGTGCTATAAAGGCAAACATGAAATTTAACATCTTCCTGCAGTTTCATCGTCTAAAATGCTTCTGAACTGCAATGATGACCCAAACCCTGATTTCAATATTCGATCTATTTACCTATTTATCTTATGTGGCTTTAACTCGCGACCTATTCCTTCTCTTAGCTTTTTAAATAATCTGAGGCTAATGTGGCAGAATACGTTAATGAGATGTGAACCATTTTTGATAATATTTAAACGCTATCATTTAATTTAGCATTTAAAATAACAAGCATGCTTTCATTATGACGTATGCAATGTGCCTCAAACTAGAACAATCCTATTGTAAACATAGGGGAGGGGAGAAAGATACAGACTGACATACCTCGCCGGAACGCTCTTAGGCTGCTAATTGCGAAGAGGAGTGTATGGAGGTGTGCGTTTCGAATTAAAATGTCTAGAAACAAAACCTATCTTATTCAGTAGAGCAATTTAATGTTTTTTTATTTATCTTTTAAATATGAATTAAAGAGAGCATAAAATAGTCCATGATAGTGTTGGAAGTTTTTTCCTTTCCTTCTTTTCCTTCTTTTCCTTGCCTCTTTTTATTTTATTTTTATTTTTCTTCTTTTTTCTCTTTTCTTTCTTTTTTTTCGTCTTGACTCGCTCTTGTATTGCTCGCCTTCTCCCTTGTAGTACAAGTATTAATTGCCTGATTCTCTCTCGTTCTAGCTGATGACGTCGTAAGTGTAATAATGGATCTGTCAGTAACAAGCATCCAAAAGCTTTCAGCGCAGTCCAACAACTTGAAGCAGGCAGCCTAACTCCCCTCACCCCTTAACCAAGTTTAACACTCATACATGAGGTCAGACTTTACCTTCCACTGGGAGATGTAGGCAAATTAATTCAGTTGAGTTCTCACTTTTTCTGTACCTTTTCTCGCACCTCAGTTTGACTGTGGCCCCCCCCCCTCCCCAGTAAGCAACATTGTCAAAACTTCAAATTAACTGCGCGCCTGCTAAAGATGTTAATATGAATAAAGGAGGATCCGTGCAAAGTTTGGTGACTTCACATCAGAGAAAGAAATGAGAACGCCACTTAAGAAAATTAATTTCGAAATGTTTGCCTTAGGGAAATAATTCACGTTATTCACCTTATTAAAATAACCCGTTAGCTATTCTAGACTGTGAGCTGTTTTTGTTCTGTTACGTAATTTATTACAATCCTCTCACTATACAGCAGTGTTTAAGCAGTGGCACTCTCACACACTATACAGCAGGATTGAGTGGAGATTTTATCGTCCTACCGAACGAGATGCTTCCTCGCAAGACTTGCAGTTGGGAGGGAGATCCCAAGTTTGATCTCTGGTGGCCGCCGACTCTGACCATGAGATTTTCAGTGTTTTTTTTTTTCTGGTTGGCAAGGCGACTGCTAGAGTGGTGTTTTCTACCACGGCTCTCCTTTCTCCCATTTCCTTTCACTTCCTCTTCCATGTTCCAGGACGATTCCGGAACTGTGTGTCAGTCGACCGGGAGCAGATGAAGGAGTCTTGCGATGTGGAACTAATCAGCTCATCAGAGGAAGGCCGTTCGGGCCTCCCCTGCTGAGCCCAACTTTCTTCGGTTCCCGGTAGAGAGGATCTCCCTGCCACCAAATTGGGCAGAACGCTGCAAGCGCCTCTCAGCCGATTGGTCGACCCAATAAATGTTAGAAAATGTGTGTCTTCTGCGGTTCCTTCATCTCATCCCTTCCTCCCAAAGTGTAGATATGAAAGACCCAAATGCAGGTCGAGCTGCTAGGTGTTCCCTCCGTTAACCAAGCTACTTCTACCTCTATCACGATCATCATCATAATCATCAAGATGCAGTGCATCCCCTAACACTTAACAGTCCAATGTAAGACAGAGTTTGTTAACTGTACTACAGAATGATCAATAATAATATAAACCTGATTGGTATTAATTAATATTCTACGCCGTGGTATATTTGGTTGGGGTGTAGTTTTCCGGATCCCAGGCATGGAATGCATGGTTTGGGCCCACTCTTTTAAGTGCGATACATTATTTTGGAGTTACAATAGTTTCCGATCTACAGGTCAAGAGAACCAACATTCCGAACACATCGGTTAGATGAGCGTCCATCTCTGCCGTACACAAGGCGTGAGGTCGGCAAAGGGCAAGTTTCAAACAAAAATTAATATCAGATGCTGTTCGACGTTCAGTTCAATGTAATTACTCTATCTAATCAATTATCATATCTAATCATTTTGATTATCACTATTGACGAACATAAATTTTCGCAAATAAATGGATTACAGATAGGAATTTTTTGTAGTGTTTAACGCCCGGTTTTACTGCAGTCGGTGACACTGGTGATACATGAACTGAAGATGGAGATGGAATGAGATGGCGGGGGAAACCGGAGCACCCAAAGGAAACCCGTCCCTACGCCGTTTTGTCCACCATAGATTTCACTTGCGGTCGCTTGGGATTGAACCCGAGCCGTTTTGGTGAGAGTCGAGTGGTCTAACAACTCGACTACGGCGGGGCCAATAGGTCTAAGTTTATAGGTATAAGTTTATTTGGAGGCTCCAATTACTAGTTAAGGCAATATAATATCGTGAAGTTCTTATAATTGGCAGTTTAATGTGCAGAATGAACAAACAATAATATAGTTTATGTGTTCTGCCACAGTTTTATATATTTTCTTTAAACTGTAGAGATTTTTCCCGTAATTTCATGAGCAGTGCTTACAGAACTATTTTATATACCTTAGGTAGAGCAATTTTTATATAATATCTGAAAAGGCCGCTGAAATCATTTACACTGCCGGATAAATATATTTGGGTAGTTATATAAACTTAGGCTTTAATGAGGAAGTTCAATAAAAAAAATTAACAATTCGATATTCACATTTTTTCTTTTACTACTTCAGAAGCTATTTCCACCACTATTTCAGGTATTATACCAAAATTTTTGCGTTAGTAAATGCATGTTAAATAATTTTGTAAGCACTGCGCACAGTAAGTAATAAAACAAAAATGACAAACACTTAAAAACTCCAAATATAAAATGAAATAAACTATAATACTTCCTTTTCTTTTTGCATATGAAACATAAGTTTTCTATCGGTTCATTTGGTTAAAATAGAGTGAATGAATACAGTTAGCATCATTAAATGTTAAAACAACACATTTAGTCTACTTGTAATTAATCACGTGGAAGAGATTTTATAAATGATAATCGACACTGCACACTTGCATTTTTATTTATAGAATATTTTCTATTCATTTATAGAAAAACAAAGTGGAAAACTGAGGTAAGTATATATAGGCATCCCATAAGTGTTACCATTTAATATAAATAGCGGATTATATGTATTCCCACGTAATATTCCTTAAATAAATTAAATAAATACCTCAGAATAAAACTAGAGATATGTTGACTGCAATTGAAAGTGGTCGAGAGAAATATTGAAAGTCCAACCCTGTAGTTTCATTGAACTGATGATACTGATCAAAAGTATATTACAAAATACCTAAAAGAAAGTTATAATTCTTTTTTTATGTTATATCCGTGTATGGAAAGATAAATTGAAGAGGTACGGTATACGATTGGACTACTCTGGCGCTAGCTGATGTAGCAATCCTATTGGTGGTTAAATAAAAACGCGGCACAGCCTGATGAAAAAACCATGCGACCAACAGCTCAAAACGGTCTCACAACAGCAACAACAGAGCTAAGTATATTGAATAATAAACTGAAAACTGAAGGACAGACATATGAAAGATTTTGGTGTAAGTAACCAATTAAAATGAAACAGGAATAGAAATTATTACCTTCCATTTGGAGGATCTATCCATTACGCATTGCGTTTTGTTATTGTAATGTATTGGTTACATAAATTTAAATAAATTAATTTAGAATGAAGATACACCGACAAGAGTAGCCGAGTCGTTAAGTTACGGAATCGTGAACGGAAAGTCTGGAGTACAATTCTCGCCAGTACCGTCCTCTGACTGGGATTTCTCCATGATTTCTTCAGTCCAGGTAATAATTGGTAAATACCGGGGAAGTTAGGCCTGTTACATTTCCTTTTCACGTTTCCTCTCCAAATTATTTCATTTCAGATATCCTCAGTGTCCACTTAATCTAAAGCTACCGAAGTACCCAAGCACCTTTTTCATTTGAGCCTTCAATGTATTCATTGCTTTAAACGCTGTACTTACACAAACAAGAACTGATGCTCAGCTGATGTAAATGAAACTTAGATTATTGATTACCATTGTTTAACTATAAGTTCTAAAAGAAAGTGAAGGTAGGAACAGGAGTAGGTACTATTTATTGCTGTCCGCCATGTGTTTTGGTCATATTTTTAATATCCAAACCGACGTTACAGCAAGGGAGAGACGATATCCGTGCCTAGATTGAAGGAGAGGTCTCAACTTTGATAAGGTAACATGTCTTTGTCGGAAGAAGAAATGTTCGCCGCCTCTGTAGTTTATAACTGCAATCACGAGAGTGGCTTCACCTCGTTAGCAGTCCCACACACAACCAGTTTACTAGCTCACTCATTCACCTTCATCAGCTTTGTAATAATAATTGGTCTCCGAAACTACGGTGGTCGTGCCACAACAGCCTTTCCTGTAGCGCTCCATGGAGTAAGTAGCAAACCACCCACGATATTCAGTTGTTTGCTTAAACAAATGACGTTCCCACAGCGACAATACGCAACAAGGCTCTGCGCTTTTCATACAACTGTTTTATATTTGGTACTTTATTTGAACTATACATTTCAATGCGTTTCCTTTGCTCTCTGTTTACACTCTTCAACTTTTTCCTGAACAGAATAAGTGCACAGTGCATAAAGTCTTTATCATTTGGAAATTTAATCGTTCTTCCACACTTCCAAATCTTAGCCTACACACGGCTAGTTAATTTCCAACAATTAATCTAATAGTGGTAACTATAAAGCCTAGGACTTAAGTACTTACAGAATTAGTAAGTCCGCCTCACGCTCAAGAGGTCCCGAGTCCGAATCTCGGTCAGGGTGAGTTACCTGGATACGGTTTTTTCCGGGGTTTTCCCTTATCCTGAAAGACGAATTTCGGGTAACTCTAAACTCCATGGACCCCGGACGTATCGAGCATCATTTCATTCATTTCATTCATCGTCCGATATGACTAAATGTTGGAGGACGTAAATTACAACAACAAAAAAGTGCGTATCTCATTGTATATGAGAACCCCCTAGTGGTGTACCGGGAAACATACAAGTCAGCTGTAGAATTTAATGTCATGACGGATGTTGGCCATGGTAGCTCAATGGCTATGAGCGACCGGACGGAGACTGGGAGAACCGTGGTTCAAATATCGACCATGGCATTGAATTTTTCAGTCTGACTCTATCCAAATCGTTATCAGTTGTTACCATGTAGAACTATGTACATCGAACAGGTGCATAACCAAGGGTGGAAGGTTTACTAAAGTCCAAACTTCAAACATAGGAACGTTATAGTATGTTTTCTTGGGGGGGGGGGGGGTATGAGGAAGATAAATTGCCATATTTCAGTCCTCTACGAAAATTTTAAAAACGTTCAAATAACTCAGCAAATTTTGAGCAGCTTATTGTGAACAGAAAATCCTTCATGAATATTCAGGACTTAAAATGTTCACGAGTTCATAAACGAGGCAATTAGAAATGACTGTCTACTTTTTAAATTAGTAACACGTTTTAAAGGCAATTAACTCTTAAACTTTTGATCTTCCGGATCTCGTTTTAAATAGACAGGTAGTTTTATACCTAACGCAAAACTTAATTTGAGTAAAAAGAGGATGTATCAGTTTTGTTACATAAATATGCGTGTGTGCAGAATTACAAGCCTTTTAGTTTAAAGCTGTGATTAATCTAGGAATCTTTGTTATAATACGGCTGGAAAATAATCTTAAGACCTCCTTGATCATCAGGAGCCAGACATTTTCTGTATGTAGCCCCTTAAATTGTGGGTTTAATATTCGAAGAGAAAAATAAACATATTCTTTAAAAGCTTAAAGCTTACATTTAGAAACGAAAATACGAGAAATCATAGGCACTACTTGTCACAAATAATCAATTATTCCTAGCCAAATTAATCAGCTCCATGAAATGCTACACAGAATTAGATATTGCTCCAATATTTTAACTTCTCTCTGATAGGACCCTTTCTTGTAGTGATTTAAGAACCGCTCTTACTTCGTGCAGTACCACAGGCGCTGACAGTGGTGATGCGCGAAAGGAAATGATAACTGGGAAAGGGAATTTTGTAAGGGAGTATTTCAGACATAAGTTTAGGGTACTTCCCTGGTATTTGCTAGTTATGGTGACTGAGAAAAACCTTTTAGGGAGAACGGTCCTGATAGGATTTCAAGCGCAGACCTTTCATTCACATATCCGACTACCTGTTTCTGTATGGCTAAGGCTCGTCACATAAGGGATGGGCGTTGGCAATTTACGTTTCCAACAAAATAGAACATACTGTTTGTTGCTGTTGAGGCTGAAAAAGAGTGATACATGATGACGCGTTGTATATGTTCTCCGTCCCTGTTCTAATTGATTCTATGGAAAGGTATTAGATTGCATGAAGAATGTGCCAGAGTTAATATAACATGATCAATTAACTTAAGCAGTACTTGGCGTAGCATCATCATTGTGTTTCGTGATGTAATAATATGAAAATGATTATCTCCGGAGATGAGAGCCGCCGAGTAGATACTAATTTTGTGTAACTGAGGGGAATTACCGAGTGCAGCAGCTCATCTCCAAATGCTACGCCTGGAACTAAATTCTTCTGCTCCAGTGCCTGAGCGCCGTTATCAAAACATCAAGCCGATTTTCACGCTAGATGTGCGAAACAAGCTTATTACTTTTGAAGTAAAGTGTTATAGGATACAAGTAAATACGTCAAGAGGAGTCATTTCTCTTTATTAATGTTAGTAAACTAAAGTCTATCTTACTGACCGAATCGAGTGAAATAAATACCAGATTATTTAGAAATGTGAGATAATACGTATGCATTGTTATCAATGTACTGAATTTCAGAATTGATCCCATAGAATCCATCCAGTACCAAGATGCAAAGCATTGTCAGAAAGTAGGATTCCAACATCAGACATGCTCTTTGCAAGAATTTAGTTGAAATACTTGATGACATTCTGAATAATGAATAGTTTGATACATTTCACTGCCATATTGGCTATAAAATCACTCTACATTCCTATCTTATGTGGCATTTTCTGTACTAGTTGATGCAAGCAGATTAAAATATACTCTTAAATTTACCATTTCAGTGCAATTACAATTTTCGCTCTCATAAAGGAATTAAGGATTCATAATCCGCAAGAAAATACCTACTTTTAGCATATTTCTGACCTAATAATGCAATCAAATTGAGAAAATAAAATTTATAATGTAAGTCTTACATGGCAATATATTCTGAATTTCTTTTTCTGGGATCTTATAAAATTGTTGGTCTCTAGACACCTTTTAATGTTCAAAACATGAAAATATGTTGTGAATACACGTTTCGACAAACTTTTCTTTCTTTCTCACATTTTAAAGGATGTAACGGCATGTGTTTAAATAAATTTACACCATCTACATGAACTTTGAAGTGTATAACAGGCATAATCCTCATTCGTGAACTCCCTACTACCTATCTATGCCTGTAAATGTTTGCTGCTTTGAAAAATTAACACAAAAGAATATGCATTATTAAAGTCTCAAAATATGTCATAGGTATTATTGAAACACCAATTTCAACATTTTCTAACTGTTACAGGATATAAGATATGTATCATTGTGTGGGAAAGGTCACTTGAAGTGTTCCCATTGAAAGCCTTTTTTATGTTTCTTTTCACAAATTTGCGAAGTTGATCGTCCTCAATACAATTCTTAAAGTAATTAAACACTAAATTAAAAGACTAAATTGTACTTCATACTAGGTAGATATTCTGATCTTGTCGAAGGGGCACGAAATGAATCAAGCACAGTTTTTTTTTTTTTTTTTTTTTTTTTTTTTTTTTTTTTTTTTTTTTTTTAAACAGAGTTTCTGTCCAGCTCACTACGCCTTGCTTTCAACTCTTAGAATTGTTTTCATTGTGTAAGAGTTGCAGAATATATTCCCATTACCACTATTGTTTGTTTTCCGCATTTCAGTGCCACGAATTTCATCGTTTAATAATCCTTACTTCATTGTTTAGTTACTCCAACACTGAACCGTTATCAAAACCTAAATCGCTTTACAAACTCAGAGATTCTTCCGATCGGTGTTCATATATTGGAATAGACTGTTCTCATAGTTCCACACGCCACTGATACCTTTGCAGTCAAGTTCATCTTTCGGCAAAGTAGGGAGCTGCATAGAGAAGTTGCAAGCTTCGGTGGCCAAACGCTGTAAATGTGAACGTGTCGTTGTTCTGTGGGACAGAATCTTCAGCCAAAATACCCCCCCCCCCTCAAGCACTTAGTAAGAAATGAACGGTCACTATTCATTACTATTATTAGATTAGGTTCCCGACCTTTTTCAAATTTTCTGCAACTAAAATATGCTGTCCAGCCTTCTTTTGTAGACATGGACGTGATAAAGAAATGCCGCCCTAAAAGCATTTTACGCACTCTCTTATTTACGCCTTACGCACTCCAAGAGTGGAAGGACCAAATTTGTTTGGCGTCTGCATTAGCAATGTGAAGATTATTTCCTAGAGTTAGGATTCCTTATGTCTAACATAACTTTACTAAGTTTGTAAGTATTAATTGTATTATTTGTATTTTTGTAATTGTATTATTATTGTATATTAATTGTATTACAATTATAATATTTATAATATTATAATATTTATAATACAATTAATTGTATTATTAATTGTATATTAATTGTATTATTGTAATTAAGTAAGTATTGAATGGAATTATGCAAAAGTATAAAACCTACAGAAGTCCAGAGAACTTAAAGACAAAGCACTGTTTTGTAAATGAAGTCTGTTATATTAAATAATATTTTCTGGTTTTGTATATGACAAGGTTCGGAGAAGAAAACTACCTCGACCTATTAAATCGTTTGTCCCTATGGCACTGACGGGGCACCCCCTTGGAGGAATGTGTGGGGCGTGAGGATATTAAGACTAGCCTTACCTGAGGAAAGACGACAGTATGGGGCAAGACCTCTAACAATAACGGATTTCAATTCCCCCGCGGGTTTACATATCCTATGGAGAGCCTGGGTCTCAGAGTCCTCACCCAATTTGGAGGATGAGGATTTACAGAGAGAAATTACCTGCCATCTAAGCCGAAATCCCCCCCCCCTGGCGACCCGGGGAAACCCCCGAAAAAAATGTTCAGGAAGTAAGGCCATGGGAATAGAACACACGACCTCTCTAATGTGGGCTACAGATGCTCTCGCCTGAGTCATCCCGCTCGCTTTGGTCCTATATAAGGTGGAATACATTCCCAAATCATTTCCATACACATTCATTTATTAAGAAACTTTTAAAAAGTGCATTAATGCATTTTGAACAACATTAATTTTCACGGTTGGATATGTTAAATGATAGGATAGAGCCAAACTGAAAAATTCAATACCATAGCCGGGATTTGAACCACGGATCTTCTGGTCTCCGTCCAGCCGCTCTAACCATTGAGCTACTAAGGCCAACGTACCGATATGACATTAAATTCTCCAACTGACTCGTGTTTCTCCCGGTAAACCACTATGAGTTCTCAAAAACACATGAGACAACTACCTTAATGGCGGCTTACTATGCTGTAAGTACTTTAAGGCCCGGGTTTCTGACTCTATCGTTTCATAGTGCGTCCTACACACAGCTAGTGTGAAAGAACAATTAATTTCCATGTTAAATGATTTATAAATCATCTGGTAAGCCTATCTAACGAGTCATAATCACAATAGAACTATCTTCATGGCAGGTATGTGAATCGTGTTAGGTGATCGAGTAATTTAAAACAATTAAAACAATAAAAATTTTGAAGTTGAATGTGATTCAAAATCCAGTGCAACAGGCAGGATTCCTGACATGCACAGCCAAACTTTCCAATTTAAAAGTAACCTTCTAATGTGTAGCAACGATCTGCAAAGTAGTAATAACAATAATAATGTTTGATTAAGTATAATAAAATTAAACATAATAAAATAATTGTTAAATGTTATTATGGGGACATCCCCTTCCTTCTACACTTTTATCGGTTCAAACATTGTTAAATAGGAACTAGTAAATAGCTGTGATATTCCCACTACTCAGAGCATTCTTAATATCAGGTTCATTGTTAACATTTTCATAAACAGACAATAAGATCAAGTTTTATAAAATTTGCATTTTTCGTTTACAGCATATTAATTCCAAATGCACATAAAGTTTTATTGTGCGAAAGAAATGTTTAAAACAAAAAACATACACACAGAGGGTACAGTTACCCTTTTACTGCATTTTCGTTCTGCAATACACTCAATTAAATCATTGTCTTATATTAATGCCTTCTTTACTCATATAAGCATAGTTATTTCGTTATTTATAATGCTTAGAATGTTTAGTTAGTTATGACACCCCCAAAAATATTCTTCTTCTTCTTCTTCTTCTTCTTCTTCTTCTTCTTCTTCTTCTTCTTCTTCTTCTTCTTCTTCTTATTATTATTATTATTATTATTATTATTATTATTATTATTATTATTATTATTATTATTATTATTATTATTATTATTATTATTATTATTATTATTATTATTATTATTATTATTATTATTATTATTATTATTATTATTATTATTATTATTATTATTATTATTATTATTATTATTATTATTATTATTATTATTATTATTATTATTATTATTATTATTATTATTATTATTATTATTATTATTATTATTATTATTATTATTATTATTATTATTATTATTATTATTATTATTATTATTATTATTATTATTATTATTATTATTATTATTATTATTATTATTATTATTATTATTATTATTATTATTATTATTATTATTATTATTATTTGTTCTCTCGCAAACTCGTAACGGATGCTCCAACTAGTCTGTGGATTTTAATGGGGTGGGTCCACGTTAAATAAGCGGTGATATGCGTTTCCTTGACTGCATATTTTTCAAAGGGTGCTACAAAATTAACCAATCTAAAAGAATGAAACTTTTAGTATTACTTTATGTATACATTACAGATCTGTGTGCCAGTTTTAAATAATTGCTTTTAAATACATAATATGTACCACGTTTTAGCGATAACATTTTTATAATCCTTTGAGCAGTAATATTATAGTATGCTAATTATGGCAAGGTGGAAACTAGTACTTATTGCTAATGCCTACCAAAGTTTCACCTAAAGCTAGTGAATAGAAATGGAATGAAATGTGCCTATAAAAAGGCACTTGAACTATAAACTAAACTAAATTATTGTAGAGAAATTGGTCTTGGCTTATTTAAAACCAGAGAAAGATACGTAAAGCACGCATAATCAAGCAAATCTGAGTTAGTGCTTGATACACGGCTTCACGGACATAATTATTCCATTGTTTTTGCCATCTTATTGCGTGTGCTAAGCACCAACTTCCGTAAGTAGTTGTAAAATGGAACTGGAGCACAAGTAGTGAGGTTATCTTAATTGTGTATTAAGTAGTTGGCGAACTCGATTATCGACTGTAAACACTTATTGAAAACAGAGAGAGAGAGAGACGAGCTTAAAGCGACGTAAATGTCGGTCAGACGCGACGAGGCACTAATTGTGGCCAGTTTGGAAGGGACGCAAGAAGCCTGTAATTGAGATAAACCGGCGCCACGTTGTGTCATTTCCACGAACTACCTGCAAGCCACAGGGGTGCACATGCTCATTCTGTCATAAGCTTCCGGCAAACGGCGGCATATAGGAAGGAGACTTGGTGCCGCCAAACATCCTTCCGGCTCCTTCGCGCTTTTCTGGAGTGTTCGCCACTCCTTATCGTCATTCCACATCATCTTCATAATGGGAACAGACCGGAAGATAGCATGTTTACCTAATTGTTGGTGTTTCGTGTTGTACACTCGTAGTTCATTTTGGATGAAAGTATTGCTGTATGACTGCATTTATAATTAAATATTAATTAGGTGAACTTATAAGATATAATATGTTGAAACTGTTTTTCGTCAAATCACATTTACTTTTCATCATTGATATCACAGTTAATTGGATGTGTTGCATTCATATGACTTTCTCTACCTAATATGTCTTTCTTTTCTTTCTGCCTACTTCATACTACTAGTCGAGATAAGCATTTGCAAAAATCGTATCATATACTTACTAATGCTATTGTATCTACAAGAGAGAAACAGTAAGTCGGATTATTAAAATATGCTGGTGTAAATTCTTCCCACTTTCCACGACATCGCGAGTGCCAATATTGGAAGATAGGTCAACCCTTAAGCAGCAATTGATCTGCTTTAAGTCCATTTTCTTTCCTTAAGAACATACTATCTAGATGTTTGTATAGACGAAGGTTCATTATTTAGCGGAAAAGCTGTTTACGGGACATAAGGTCACACTGAAGTACAGTTCAAAAACATACGATTCATAGATCGGTCTCCGTGTTTCAGATTTTACAATGTGGTACATAGTACACAAATAATAGTAAGGACATTTTGACATACCTTTTTAAATAGTTTTTCTAACAAACTTTTGTGAATTCCCGATGGATACATGGTAATTATGTCTACACTTTAGTTATGTGACATTAAAATACAAAAACCAACGATAATAAAGCGAGATAACTCATTTGTTTAACTTCTACATCTCATTTTCATTGGTGCAAGTGATCAGTACAGGAATTTCAACTAAGAATATTTGTATATTAATAATAATTAAATTATCCATTCTTGCATAAAGTGATAACATATTACAAATACACACTTAAACAAAAGACATTTTTAAAATGTTATTTTATGCTTCAAAGTAGTCTGCATAGTTACCAGTCATCCAAAATAAAAGGCATTAGAAGAATTTCGCTTAATATTTCGCCATATGTATAGATTAAAATTACAGAATCTGTATAAAAGATGTATTTTCGATATTATACAATACGCAGTGCCACTAAATTTCACTTCTACTGTTCGCATTTAATAATAGTTAATAATACTAATTATAATTATGAACATTTCAAAATAAAATAATAATTTGCGTTTTTGCAATTAAGATAACTAGATATTTGTCTAGTCAAATACAAGTAAAGCACTTTAAATAAGCAGCTTTCTTGAGTTGACAGTTTGTGTGATTTAGTCCATTTGTGCTCTCAACTTGTCATTTTATAGTTGGCAACTGGATCGTTGCTCATCTTTGGTTCCACATTTTTCTGTGCATTTAACACAGAATATGAAATAGCTACATTTTATGAAGTTCAATGACCACACTTCCTTTAGTAATATTTACCATGGAAGCCAAATACCTTCAATAATGAAGTGACATGATCACAATATTTCATTATTCTGGCATCAACATTTCAGTTGAAGTCCCACTGAATCAATAAGGTGTGCAGTTTTTGAGGCTATGGCCCTGTACCAGAAATTCTTGAAGTAACCTAGTACCGATACAGTAGAGTACTGCTTACATGTTACTTCAAACCTTAGCAAAGTGTGTAGCGCTTAAACAGGAGATAATGACTGTATACACCATACTGTAGTCAACTTTGGCTTTCGATCCTCAAGGTTACAAGACTACTTATAGCATTAGAACTCCATTTGTGAGTACACAAAGTTGTACATCCTTCATTCACGTTTGGTGAGGATAATTACTTTCTTGTCATTCCACGTGTAAGACAGTTACCGTAAGTTATGAATGAACTGAATAATAAATGTAGGGGATGAACTATTTGTGAAAGCACATATGCTATTGATGGACTTTTTTATTGGAACTGAACTTCAGACAGGTACATAATGTGACACACATCCCAATAACTATGGAAAGTTTTATATGCACGACGTACCTGTACTTTTCCAAATGTAAGAATGCCTATTTACTTCAAGGCAATAAGATAAGATATAGTTAGCTTGCTAACTTAGCCCTCTCAAGATTCTTATCCAAATAGTTAGGAAATATGCCATACAATATTTCAAATAAGAAATCCTATGTCTAATTTAATCGATATACATATACAAAAGGCATGCTTTTCCTGCGCATTAAAGCTCCCAATTTCCTTAACAAAGATCGTTCAACCTTTCACCCACATTGTGAACATCTAAATACAGATCAACTTCAATAGCATATTTTCTTGCACCTCATTCAGTGTAACAATCGGCAGAACCTCATGCGCCCGTATCATATTAGGAGAAGTAAGGGTTGAAATTGGACAGAACTAAACACAACAAAATCCTTTCTTTACTAACTCTAAAGAATGGTTATGGTATACAGTGTTAGGTAGCTACCATCGATAGTTCTACTCGTACTTCTTTTCATCGATCAATTGGAGTTCCATGGATATATGAAAAAAAAGCATAACACATTTTATCAATTCAGTTATTGCTATTAATTCTAATCAATTCATATAAAATTGCAAGAGGTTTCAGTGAACTGTGATCCAGAACGCAGTGTTTTACCTACGCGCGACAGTGGTGCTCGTTGCAGCTACAGAACGCCCATAAATAAAAATGCAATCTGTTGCCAGCTGCAGCTTGACAGAGTGGCGCTGATGCAAGTGCACTAGAATTTCTTAAACTACATTTTAATGGTCTTTTCCTATCAATTTATGAAATGAAGTGCTAAAATTTGACACTATCATCCTATATCCCATATTTTTGGTTTAAGAAACTATCACCATTGCGGTTCACATTAGCGGTGGCTATTTCCTGGCGGATATTTTATTTAAAATTTTCCAAGTTCTGAGCTTTTCACATGCGTGACTATGTATAGAACGTGCGTACATTGTGTGTGTGCGTGTGTGTGTGAGTGTGTGCGATGTCTTTCACAAAAAGGAGCATGAAGATGTTTTCAGGTATCCAGGAGCATCAACTGTCGACTGGCAAAAAACAAACATTGACCCTATAATTCTTTTTCCACTCGTGGCACTTATACATCAATATTTTCCCAATGGAGAGGTACTTACTTCATTAAGGACATCAGGCATCTCAGGCTCCAATAACGAAAACTTTGAGAAGATTCATAACCATGAAAGGGAGCTAGGGATTGTTCCAGGAAAATATACACTGTCCAAAATTTACTCACAAAATCGTACGGGATAATCTGGTTTAACAGCGTCTTCCTAAGTTACTTTATATTGTTTTAACTTCAACAATTTAGTAGCTGTTTGCACATATACCTACATAAGAACTTCCTGTTTGTTCTAAAATACTCCTGAGCGGTTTGGAGAAATTATCCTTAAAACGATATCATCTACTGTTTGTTCGGTAATAAGCCTACGCTGCCTGTTAGGTTTCTTAGATCGAACACGGCCCGTGGGCAAAATTATTGCGACGATTATGGATTATTCTACGACGTGGAACTTTTGCTTTCTGCTAAACGTATTTGTACCTGACTAGGTGAGTGTCACTGGTTTAACACACATTTGCGTAAAATAAATATTCGCTATATAGTTGAAAACATGTACGTACCGGGCCATACTTCTATTTCTGCTTAAGTTACTCCGAATAACTTAACACCTAGTAACAACTTTCGGACGACATTGGAAGTGGCAGGGTACACCTACACGCAAAACCAGTGGGAAAAAACTGGAAAATTTGCGTAAGGCATTAACAGTGCATTAAGTCGCTCTGTAATTTGATATTGGCTTATCCAGACATGATGTAGTTCAGTATTACATTTCCTTCTGTTAAAAAGCATTCTATGACTTTAGCGTTCCTTGAACTTAGAAGCTCCTCTCTATAGCCTGTTATCGCGAATGCAGTGCTGAGAATTAAGTAGTCATAAAACGAGTTTACAATTCCTAAAACCTAATTCCCTTCTGCTCATGATCATATTAAGTGTCATAGATACGAGTATACTAATTCCTTACGCCCTTATGAGCTGAAGTTGAAACTTTTTGCAGATAAACCTAAATCTCCTACCGTGTAGGTAACTATAGGCAGTTGCAGAATCACTATCTTATCTAATTTATACCATATAAAATGGGCAAAGTTGACATGGCGAAAATTGTCAACCCCGTTAGTCTTATGTGTAATATAAATCGGAATTGTATATATACATGGATCCTTCGAAAATTAGTGGTAACACTGCCTGCATTTGTTGCTTTCAGCGGTAAATCACGTAAGCTGATAACAAGGAAAAATAAGAGCACCTAATGTTTGTTAGCTGTGAATTTGAGGACAATAATTTTATTTAATAAGGCATTTTAATAAGTTTTAATTGTAGGCTGTTATCTTTAGTGCTCTAAGTATGTTTAGTAAATCGAACAAAATTGTTTCATTAAAATTCAGCTTGCAAGAGGTATCAATGCTCGACAATGCCATACAAAATTATTGGAAGCTTGTGGTAGACTTACTTTACCATATTGTACCGTGGCTAGGTGGGCGAATGCATTTCGTAGAGGAAGGGAAGACGTTAATAAAAACGTGGAGCTGCTCCCGTTGTTAATTTACTTCGCAGATGGAACTGGGAAATTCTGCAGCATCCTCCATACTCCCCATATATGAGTCCCAGTGATTTCGACCTTTTTGCGAAAAGGAAATTACCACTTAGCGGAGTTTGCTTTAGAACCAGGTAGGCAATTATAGCAGCAGTAGAGCAGTATATTCGAATATTAGAACAATAAGACGCTGTGGATGGCATCCGTCGGCTCCCTGATGTGTGAAGGTGAGTTCATGCGGAAGGAGATTACTTCTAAGCACTGCAATAATGTGCTGCTCCAAAAATGTTTTAGCTGTTGTTAATTCCACTAATTATTGAATGACCTAAGTATTACATTCTCTATTTTGTACTTTGAATTCTGCACTACTACACATAAAGGAATGTGTCACTCCTTTGTCATTTGAAACAGAGATATATTTTAGTTCTCATATTTTAAGAACGTTTATTCTACAAATTGGTGCCGCTGTTAAACATGGCAGCTTTCTTATTTCCAAGCAAATGAGCTTATTCTTTGCACCTATGTGTCAGTTATTTCTCCATTATTACTTTGAAAACCTTTTTTATTTTTCTCTGATTTACATTTTCTGATATAAATGGCCCATTTTCTCAGCACATATTGAGGATAGATAAAAGAAATTTGATGTAATAAAAATACACCTCCTGCTGTTACTGATCCACTTCCGTGCTAATAAGTTGATTGGATATGTTTTCAAAACTTAGTTGCTGATGATTTTAATTTTAAAATGTGTAATAAAGTACAACACCTACCTCTCTTAATACATTGATTATTGTATAAAAGTAAACTGAAAGAGTCAGATTGATATATAAAACCGTTTTTCAGATAATGTAGTAAATTTAACATTAATGGGAATCACCCCTAGCATACGCTTTCAATATGTAAGTAAATTGATCATAAATATAGTATTATTTAAATTTAAGCTATATATCGTAGGTACATGGAGATCTAGCAAGTTGCAGACATGTATGTAATTTCACTTTCAAATAACGATTTTTAAAACTTGCTTTCGTTTATGAATACAGTGGCATATAAAGTATATTTTGCAAGTTATATTTATCACAGGAATGATGAATAATTAGTCAAATAAAAATGAATTCACTCTGCAAAAAATGTTTCTAAGGAAATTCTGAAGGTGTCAGATTCCTACCTTTGCTGGAAGCTGAGCGAAATGTGTTTTAAAGCTTAGCACAAAAACAAACCAATTTTTAGCTAGATGGTGTGGCGGGTGCAAAGGTTTACCTCAAAATCGTATCTATATATCTGTAGTGTCACATTCTTATTATTTGTGAGAAATTACAGGAGGGAGATTTGAAAAGAATAACATTTTTATTACAAAACCGGTTATTTATTTCTTAGAGAGGAAACTGTTGTGAAAAAATCAGAGCTGGCAAACTGTTTTAGCATATAGAATCTGTACTTATTTATGCTTTATAATTATGAGTTAGTATTACTCTCAGAAAAGCTACCTGCAATGAATTCTTTTTACCATCCACTCAAATGTAACATCTTGGGTTTGTGCAACTGTGCACTACACAAACTGATTGAGTATCGCTTGAATTATGATCTGTAATCGCAGAAAAATTAAGGTGCACCGTAAAAAAGTCTGGGTCCAAGAAACCGCGTTTCAATTATATCGCTCTTCCTCTGTCTTGAGAGAGAACATCAAATGTTTCTGTTTCTTCACCTTCTTTCTCTCATAATGATTACGGTTCGTCGAATTTGCTTTTGCGAAACCCGCTGTACATTGATTCCATCGTCACACTTGATTTGTTGCTTTACTGCTCAAGTTTGCTTCCCATTACAGCAGTAACTCACCCTTATCCATCGTCCCTCTTACATGTTCTGGCTGAGGAAGCCATTTCCTGAGAACCTAATCTCTTCGTAGCAGGTTACTTCATAACCCCAAATATCATTTCCACCAATGAAAGGAATAAATCTTAACGTTGCAAGTATTAACGCACAATAAAAGCGGTAATGAAATGTTATTTCTCATACATAATTTAGTTTGTGTTATAATGAATTACTAAGAGCAGAATTACATTTTAGTTTAATTTTCTGTTTGTATGGATGATTCAAGTCAAGAATGATGGCATCCGCTGCTTGGGATATAACACGAGTTTAGGTCCCTTTAGACAATCTGCTTTTGATCATTCACATGATATAAGAGATGTCAATATAATATTAGCAACAGTAAAGATAATCAGCATTATATATTAAACCAATTAGAAATATTAACATCCAACTTTACTAACAGCATAGTATTTACATGACTTATAGGGAAGTTTAACACCAGATAACAGTAAATACACCATGTATTAATAATGAAACGTAGTTCTGCGTTTAAATTGCAACTCAACTACCATAACGACTTTTCAGCAGGAACTTATAAAAATTTGATGCCTCTTAAGAAATGTTGCTAAAAATTTAGCATCGAGCACTTTTAGTTCTCCTCTGATTTGCATTTATAACCGACTTTATATCTTATTTCTTTAGGCACACTGTTCCTGCATGAACGGTGTTACCGCTGATTCGCTATCTCTGGAATCATCCTTATGGATTCTGACAGTATCGTCACACAACTAGTATAAATATTCTGTTGCTGCAGCCTATATAACCTGCTTTGTAGATAATTTTATATTTTATAACAATTACGTATATAGAGACAGTGATTAAATACTCAAGAGTTCATATAACTTACATGCTATAAAGATTCGGAGTAGGAATCTCTATTCAGGCTACAGCCGAACGAGCGACATATTTTGGCCGTTACTTTGTGTCATTCATGCAGAAAAAAGAGCTATTTTTAGACAAGAGAATTAAGATACATTGAAGTTCGAACAGTGGCCCGCACTCCAGTTCGTTCTGTTTGGAATACATGACTTGCTGCTCAAACGCTTAAACCATTCAGATCCTAAAGGAAGATTCGATCTGTGTGCATCACTAGCCTTGTTGCGCCTAGGAATATTGTACACAGCCTATGTCAGTATGAAACCTGGCGAATCTTTTAGGGTCGTTCCGAATTATCATTGATATATCGGTTTTCTGCAATATTATCGAGGCAAAGAAGAACATATATTCAAGAAGAGATTTTATTTGTTACGTTTATGTGAATCAAAATAAAACAGCACTTGGAGAGAAAATTTTAGTACCTTTAATACTTCTCTCAGTAACAGATTTGTAAGTATAATCAGAGAGGTAATCGTGAACTTAACCAAATAGAAGTGTCGCATATGTAATTTACATTAACAGCATTTTCTTAAGTAGACGTCAACATTTAATAACTTTACATGGTTTTTAAACTATATTTCAGCATCAAATCAGATTTATATGGCTTTGGCCTTTTTATTTTCCCTGCCGTGTAGTACCTTAAGGTAGATAGAGACAGTATTGTATTTCTCCCAACAATTCGATACCGAGATTACATGAGGTCAGTCAATCCAAGGAAAAATAAGAAGAAAAATGTACGCACGCGCGCATGTATGTATGTGAACAATATAACTACAAAATGGAATGCCCGATAAATATCAAACTTGGTATATAAGTTTGGTTATCTTTCAAAGATGTGAGAGGAAGAAAATACGTTCTTCCCAAACTGCACTAAAGGTAGAACTTTTGCTTATTTATTCATGTATTTATTTATCTATGGAAATTTACGAGCTTTTGAAAAACAAATACTTAAACTGTTTTGGTTATTATGCCAAAGATTTGCACAGCAAATAAAGCATATATCTTGAATTTTCTGGGTATAGTCTTTGAAGTCCTCTTCATTCATAAAATATTTTATATAGCTGGTAAGCATTAAGAGTTGCGACTGAATACCGTCGCTATTCAGTTGTTTCTCACAATGAAAGAGTATGCCATTTAAAGGCCAAACTATCACACGTCGCTTTAAAACATTTAACAGTCGATTTTGTTTCCTCTAGCCCCTTGTGCCTTCAACGAATTGGCAATGAAACTATCTCTTCCAAACATTTATTTCAATTAACTTGATAGCAATGAAATGTTCGACATCAATAGAAGAAAGCTGGAATTCTTTGTTCAAACCATTGAGGTAATAGTGTGGTAACAACCTAGAGAACTTTAAACAAGCGAATACACCTAAAAGAAAATTCCATTTACTCAGAAGTTGTATGGAACAGAAGTGCAGTCAGATTTCGGTATGTTTGTTGCTCCTTTACGAACAAGTAGTACTTATGTACTACTTGTAGTAGTAGTAGTAGTAGTAGTAGTAGTAGTAGTAGTAGTAGTAGTAGTAGTAGTAGTAGTAGTAGTAGTAGTAGTAGTAGTAGTAGTAGTAGTAGTAGTAGTAGTAGTAGTAGTAGTAGTAGTAGTAGTAGTAGTAGTTATGTACCGTACGTAACGAGAAAGCAAAACTTGTGTCCTTCATAGTTATAATCGAGACAAACTACCCCAACCGAGATTCCAACGTAGACATGAGGATTAGAAGTCATGCAGTATTGGGTTTTGGGCCGTGTCAAACGTTTGTTAAAGGACCCGATCATTGAAAATTGGTCAAAGGTTACCATATAGGTTACCGAATCTCTAAGAACGTATTCATGTAAATATGTTTTCTATCGAAGCAAATATTAGAGAGTTACGTGGCGATTTAAATAACATTCGAAGCTTTTTCTCATATTTCTCGCATTTTGTTTTCCAAAATTTCTGAAAGCCTATTCGCAAAATTAAGTGCACATGTAATAATCAATTTCTACATTATTCATTTTATATAAGGTATACACTGTTTAATAAAATTTACATAGCCAGAAATTCAGGTTAGTTTTAAAACACATAGTCCAGGAAAAACTTAGCATACAGGCACCAAACTTTGTAGCTACACTCCTTTATTTAGGTGCAAAAAGCTAAAGTACTCAATAGACTATTTTGAACCCTAAAAAATTCACAGATGGGTATGCTTAAAATTCCTTATAAACACAAAAGATTAGAACTAAACTTTATTTGTTAGAGACAGTAGAATGCATTACATTTCAATGAATCAGGAATGAAGTCGAACACGTCAAAGTAAAAAGAAACGGTTCGCCGTGTTTTAGTAGAAAACGGGAACATGCCGTGCATTAAATAAAAATTGCAGAAGTAGATAACTACACCTCTCTGGCATTCCAAATGAATACATGAAAAACGTCTTCTGATCAAGTAAATACAAGTCACAATAGGCGTAGCAACATGAACACGGTAGGTAATTGAAGTGGTCCTCACACGTTTTTCCGAGACCCTCGGGGCTAGTCCAGATGGACTCGCACGGACGAGCACACAAATAACTCGGACATGGCGGCAGCTTCTGGCTTCCTTACAACCTGCAGTAGTCACGGAACACCGAGCCATACATAACACCATTTACATTTCTCCAGCCTCCGAGCAACACTGGACCAAGTCTGCCGGCACATAATCACTATAGTGGTACCAACCTGTTAGCAACACTTTTCGGCAGACGGGAAAGAGAAGGACCAATAAATTGCCCAAAAAGGGGCACCTTTTAGAACTTCGACTTCAGTATTACTTAAATGAAAGTTATATAATTTTAATATACATATTTATTTATTTGTTCTTAAATCTCACCAAGCTTCTGTGCTTTATACTGTCAACATATTATTCTAGTGATTTTTCCCAGGCACTAGCAACAAGCTATGTGCACTTCTCAGACAGAAAAGAATACTAATGATCAAGTGTAGGAATTATTAAGCAGTTGGCTTTACTTATTAACGCTCAAACCATTATGTCTAGAAAGAATATTGTGACTTTGTGGGTTCGTAGAATTAAAAGTCCAATTTGCCGAAATTCTAAATGTTCTTTATTTACGTAGAGATACACTGTTCAGTTCTCACGTAACAACATTACATCACATCACAACACCATCTTCCAAGGTCGATGACAATAACAGCGTCCAGTTCAGCCCTCTTTACAATAACACTCTTGTTACACAACTGTCTTTACAACACCACTCTCAGCTGTTCTCTGCTTACTCACTCTGTTTACACTCACTCACTCACTGTTTTACAACTGTCCGGCCGGCGTGTCACAATCGCTTATATATCTCCTGATAATTTCTAGATCATTCTAAAATAAAGTAGAAACCGAATTATCTCTATCAGTCCAGAAGTAACTTGAAATTTTCATTTATCTCAGTTTGATTGTTTCGGCAGACCTTTATCTGCATGTTATCTTGTCTGCCGGCACTGCCCGCCTATCAGTTCCTTTTGTGTAAACAAGCCGCGCGATCGTAGATACGGGTTCGCGACAATATGGACGACAGCGGTGAAAGATCACTAACAGGCAGATAAAAATAGGTTTGAGTGCTATCTGCAAACGCCAAAATACGATACGAGAGATGGGAGCGGTTGGCTACCTGACGTGTTCCTATGTATGGTCCTTTGAGAGTTTAAACTCTATTTCCTTCCACTTTGACGTTAATGCTTAGAAATTTCTATGTCCGCAAATGATAAAACCTGCGCCCAACTGATGGTGTGTAACATAATTTATAGAAAATCGGCGATGTTTGGAAATAAGTCACTGTTCATGCATTGTTGATAAGGAAAGAAAATACTGAAGAGTCGAAGACCTTTCCATGTAAACATAGGTATTGCAAGCCACTTAGCAATTTAAGGAAGTTTGTGTCATTTTTCCATTCACTTTATAAATTCATTGCTGCTGTCTACTGCTTTGTCGAGCATATACTATCATAACAATACAAGCAATTATATCTGACGTTAGTTCTGTAATAAAAATTAAAACCAAAAATGTTACAAAAATCGGTAGAAGAAAACATTTCAGTAGATTTGTAGTTAATATGCGATTTTGGCTGATCCAAACAAAAGGAAAACGTAGAGTTACAGCACTGCCTACAGCACATAACAGGTGTATCTGTGTGTGTGTGTGTGTGTGTGTGTGTCTGTGTGTGTGTAAGTGTCTGTTTAGTGTAGTATTTAATGCCCACTTTTACTACATGTGGCACCGCAGGCAGTGACACTGATGATTGATACATGGGATGAAGATGGAGCACCGGTGGAATGAGATGGCGGTGGAAACCGGAGATGCTGGAGAAAACCTGCCCGAGCGCCGTATTGTCCACCACAAATCTCGCTTTTCTCTCGCCAGGGATCGAACCCGGGCTGCGTTAGTAATAGCCGAGCGGTCTAACCGTTCAACCTCGGTGCGGCCACCAAACAGGAGTCTTCACAACCGAATGACAAAAGACAGTCGTAGCAGTTTACACAGTAGTGACATTAATTGCGTTAATCTCTTCAAAAATATCACTTTCCAGAATTTCTAAGCTTAACTTGTAATTAAACCTAGAATTACCTATCCCTCTGAATCCTGGATATTAGGAAGCAGGTGGAACAAAATTACTAAGATTTGAAATAACTGTATCTAGGAGAGTTTTAGGATCAATAAAAGAAAGAAATGGACTTTGGAGACCAAGAAAAAAATAATTATATTTTCGAAATAGGAAAGAAACTACTATCAGTGTTATAAAATTTCAAGGCTACGACGGTTTAGTCATAAACTGAGAATGAAGATGGGGAGACTACCTAGAGAAATATTTAAGTAGAACCCTATGGAGTAGGACCAAACGGATCCCGCCCATTTTTATGGATGGGAAAGGGACGTAAAAATGAATTGGGAGAACTGAATGATAACTGGTATTTGAGCGTCTAGAACAGAAAAAATTGGCAAAGTCATTCTACTGTAAGTTTAGAAACATTCCACTGGTAATTTAGTCTTTCGGAGAAGAACCATGGGTACCAAGAGCAGAAGCATTGCATTCCAATCAAAAATGCCTTGCACATCTTATGGTCTCATAACAAAACATTTACACAAAGATATCTGTGTTCCATTACATGACTTTATCTATAACCAGCGTTTATTCCATTTTATATCTATAAACCATTCTCACGGAAACTTGCTTTTCTATGCACTTCCTATTAACCTTTGCAGAAATAGATTCTTGGCCCATTTCGTTGAAGATGGGTGCAGGAAACTGAATCAGTAAGCTCCTCAGAAACGAATGCCGTAATGGAAATTCTATGCTCTTTCTATGACATCGCGATATACAACTGAATAGCAACAGCAGTTGATAAATCAATGCACATTGAAAAGGCCACACGAATAGTCATATATATAGGGAATGAATGTTGCCAGAAAAATGTTGTTTTAAATAAATTATGTGATTTAAGCAGGTCTATACTTTTTGGGTGGTAAGCTTCCTCTACCTCTTAAGGTTTACCAGTTGCACAACATTATTCAAAATGACTGCCGAATGAAGAAGGATTTTCAAGCTACTCTCAGAATGTTCAAGAGTATATGTAGGTGCATCTTATTTGTCATGCAGGTATTCTTAAGCGTATGCTAATCTAAACAACATCGGTAGAACCATTTCTGAGTAAATCCAACATTTCGAAAAATTTTCTATATAAACGGTAAGTTGAGGTGGAGGAATTTTCTTCAAAATCTCCCTGTTGCATCTTCGGAAAATACTGAACCTAAAATACCAACTTAGATATTTGTCATATATTCTGATTTTAGTTCTTGCTTTTCACTGTCTCACACACTTTTAGGTTTTCGTTTTTTCCACATGAAGTGTGATACATTATTTTATGTTGCCTACTATAGATAGATAACAGAAAAAGATAATTAAGAACGCTTCTTTAGAATAAAAATGTGTGTGTACAAGCGTGTGAGTGTATGTGAATGCGCGTACATTTGTGCGTTTCTGCCTTTGGGTTGCCCTGTGAATATGATCGCAACCCCAAAATGCAATGTCAGATAAATAACAGAGCCATACTTGAATCGGACATCTTAGTGGAAGTTAACAAGGAAATCCTCCCAATATGGAAAAAATAAAACAACTTTATATGGAACAAATTTCGTAATTTTTGTTTTCTTAGAATTTGACTGTGGTGATTTTAATAAAAATGCCAAGTTTGTTTTGCTGGCATCACAAGTAAAATGTACATCTTTACTTTCGTAGGAATAGCATGTAAAATTCTTATCCTGAAGTGCAATACAATAAGAGAGAGAGAGAGATACGTATTACTAAAGGAAAAATGTAGACTTTATTAAAATGAATATTTTTTTTTACAAAGAATCCTTCTAGAATTAGTTTAGTGGTCTTACTTTGTATTTTCCAAATTTTAAGCAGTAGGTACTCTAGCTATTAAGCTCCATGCTTCTATTTCTCAGGAAGTAATATTAATAGTATCTAATATCTTGGACATCAAATAGCAATCTGGTTTTGAAACATGTCACTGTCGTCCTAAGTGCAAATAAAGGAATGTCTATTGAACCTATATTTGATAATTTGTATAACGTTTAACAGGAAATTGATTTTGAAAATGAAATATTTTACTAATAAATGATAAAGGAGAGTTAATCATTAGTTAGTTGGATTATAACATAATTTCTCTCCTAAAGTTATTGCGTCTTTCCTTTCTTCGCCTGAGATTGAGGAATACTGTATTTGGCTAAAACTAAACGGCACTAAAACGAAAAATTACAAATACCAAATTTCCTATTTTAGTCTCTGCATTTTAATCCTTGCATAGTTGGTCGCGTGACATCTAGATGACACCACGGACTTTCTGTAAAAGTAATGTATTTGGAATTATGACAAATCCCCAACTACTAATCAAACATACTGTTACACAAGACGCTATTGGTTAGGGAAACTATAGAAGTTGTGAGACGATAAGCATCTATGGCAAATTCTGCATTCAGAGCATCAGTTTCATTGCGGTATCTCTCGTTCTAAAAATCTTCTCAAGCGGTAAACGGGTAGCTAATATCCTCCTCCTTTAACTGAGGAGAGCAGGTTTGTCTTAGAAAAGATGGTCTGTCTTCCTTGAGAGGAAGGTTCATTTTACAGGGTTTTCTTATCGTTTTAAGATACATTTCGGTCAACTTTCAGCTCAGTGAACTATGACCTTATCACTTGCTACCGTCTCAGCAGACAGCAGCTTTATACACCTTCGGATGCGATTTTTAGTGTCTGCAGATTGGCAATTTCAGGCCTTCTTTGTATCATGATAAAAATCTGCCCTTACCCTTGTAAAACCTCTTATTATTGGTATTCACATGTGACAGGAACCTTCGATCCTTTTAATGCTAATACGGATGTACATTATTTTGTTCTCCGACATATTGAGAATTATATCTCATTTGTTTCTTCAAGCAAGTGATGTTAATTACAATAACTCATGGAGAATAAGACAGACAGACATATTGCTGAAATGAATACGAGAATTTTCAGAAAGCTTTGAGCACCACCTAACCTTTATACTAAAATGAACTATTACTTATGTCACTGAAAAAAAAACTCGTTCGAACTAATAATATAGAAAATAAAACGCAAAGGTTAATGCTTTCCGAGTCCCGTTCAGACCTATGAAATCGTATGTTTACAATATGAAACCAGAAATGTAGGAAAAATAAAAATTTCTTTAAACATGAAATGTGTATAAAATTATTTTGGCTGCAATAATTATGAAATAATTGTTCGTTTTTCTTTAGGTTGAAACAATGTAATTTGAGAAATTCAGTACCTATTCCTTTACTTGTGAGGAGTTTATAGCTAACGTATTCATATTTTTATGAATAATAAAAGCAATAACATAGCGAGTTTTCCATAAAATGAAACTATTGTTTACTTAGTAATTTATCGTTATTGAAATCAAATGGATAAAAATAAAGTTATATAAACTGCCTGCTGAAAGTCTAAGAAGTTACAGTGAGCTTGATCTAGGTAAATCAGTTTCGTATTTATCTCGCTAATACTTATTCATAGTAAAGCAGAATATAATAGTTTTTATTCCTGACTTTATATTCTGGAAGTGCTATCCCAAACATAGAATTGACAGTCTCTCCGGCTTGAACCAAGGTTTGATTCACGATCTTTGCGTTTTCTACCTCTATTCGCACAGAAAGTCAGGGCGTATTCGGCGTTTTGATTAACCAAGTAGCTCAATTATCAGGACATTGCGTACTCTAGCTTCAAGCCTACAGCATGAGAACACTCTCAACGTGGTCTCCGATTTGTTTGTTAAAAATCACTAACGCTTATATTGTTTAATTTGGTAACTAAATAAAAACCGCCACCTATCGCTGTTTTACGCATTTTCATTAGACACAGACATAACTTTAAATCAGCTTATATTCAAGATCATATTTTCTCAGATCTTATAACTGATAAATGCCAGAGGGTTACCCTAAACTTAGGCCTGTAGTGTTCTTTCCCAAATTTCCTCTCTCAATTATCGTTCCATTTCATTTATTACTATTGTCCGCCACTTGTGGTGAGGTATGTATTAAGAACCAGCGTTCAACAATAATAAGTTCAAGCTAGTCACAAAATGTTCACAATACACACTTAATTAAACATAGCAATGCCGTAAATGTACATTTTAAACAAAACATTAAATTCATATTTTACAAAATAAAACAGAACAAGCATTTTCCACGTAAACGTAGTTTGGAGCGGGGAAGTTTTCTTCAGAATACTCATTGGCATGCTTAAAAATTGCCTGAAATATTAAATTTGGTGTTTATGCGACATATCGTGTTTTACTTATGCTGCCCTTCCCACTCCACTCTCGCTCTCTCCTTTGTCTAAAAGAAGCTTTTCTAGGTTCCAATAACTCTCAAAAGGTGCATCTATATTAAGGTTTCTATATCGCATTTTAAAGTAGAATTCTTTAACAGCACATTAATATAATGTCAAAAGATATTTGTTTCTCAGTTATATGCTTTTCTTCAGAAGGCTATAAAACACTAAATTATTTCAGTGTTTTATAGCGCTACGTGGAACTATAGCACTAATGTAGGTATAAACCCTACAAACTGTAAAAGGTGCAAATCAAAATATTACAGTACTGATTTCAAAACGCTATGAACCCTAAATGTAGCTTGATTCGAGTCCACAAGATGAAGGAAGCTCGGCAGTACCCTTTTGTTTCTTGGTTATCTCATTACATTATGTTAAGCAACAGGATTTGTCAATCAGAATACAATGCTAAATTATCGCAAGGAATTTCCTGTGTTTAAAATAGGCCAGGAACGTGCAGATTGGAAAGATAAATATACTTACTAGAGGAAGTTGGCGCTAGAGAAAACAAAGAAAATGCCAGGATGTGGCGATTGGCAGTAACAAAGAAATGACAAGTACTAAGAGTGAATGAAAAATTGAAAAAATTATTGGAATGCAGAAAAATTTGTCACAGTAATTTGCTATTATGTGTACAAAAGAATAGTTGGTTTAAGAAAAGGCTCCCAGTATTTTGGCGCTCACTTATAACAAACTCGAAATACCTGAATCCTCTGAAAGAAAACAGGATCCTTTGAACGATATGTATCAAATTGAAGAGGTGTAGAAATAAAGAATATATTTGTAAAATAAGAAACGTGGAGAGCATTTAATGGTACTAATCTGAAAACTGGTATTTATGTTTTCAGAAACTTCAAAATGTTCTGAGTTAGGTCCGATAACGAGGTCTAATCGCCTTTGTGTAATAACACTTTACCTGTTAACACGACAAAGGGTAGTTATCCATGAAAGATGAAAAATTTGTGTTAATTATATTACTACCCTAATTTTGTTTGTTGACCGATAACGTTCTCAATGCCTTTGTGCATAAAATCAAACTTTATTAACTACTTTGTGGTGTATTAAATATGAATGACAAGTTTGTAATATTCCCTAACGCACATTTTCAATTCCAACAGATCATTTTTAAACTATTATGAACATTTTTAAAGGATTCCTTTTAAATATTTTATTTTCAAACACTTGCAACTATATTGGTATTGATCACTATTTTTCTCGTAATTTTTAGAATGGTAAAACTCATACTACCTACAGATTATTTTTATTAAGCCAAAAATAAGTGTGCCAGTCCTCTATAAATATTACGAATATGCACAAAGAATCTAAAATTCAAAATAGTTATACTTTAAGAAAACGTGAATTTAAGGACAGTTTATGCTTGGGTATAAATATTGTATATTGTATATTGTATATTGTATGTATTGTATATTATATTGTATATTATATTGTATATTGTCTTTAATATTGTATATTAGCCAAACACTATACACTTAACTCGCATCATGCAGAGTTCATTTCCATAAGCATTTAAATCTCGACATTGTTTTTTTTTTTCCTAAAATAGGTCCCAATTACCCTTAAGAAACCCAGGCACATTGAAATATTACTCCCACCAAAAGTTTTCTAGCTTTTCATAACCTGCGATAAAATCTTAGAACACTTGAGAAACATATAGTAATTACTACTTATGCAAGCCTATTTAATAATGCAATTATTAAAAATTACATATGTCGTCTGAAAGGTTAAAAACAAAATATATTATTTGCAATTTGGTTTTCAGTGCAGCATGTAGTCACACTCGTAATGACATATCTTTATCTCTATCAAACAATTGTGTTCCAGGATCGTAAGCATTCCAGAACAAATAAATTGTTACTTAGTAAACAAATATTACCTTAAATATAGATTGATAACAGAGGGGGCGAGAGAGAGCGAGAGAGCTCTACCCCATGTCTAGGTACCGGTATACATTCCACCGCTCACGCGCGCTGATAACAAAGAACCATGGAGTACAGGGGAGATTGAAGGTTATGCCTGTTTTGTATTAAAGCATAACCAGTATCTTTCTGTAATAGCACAATTGATACCACATATTGCTGTTGCTGCTGAACCTTGAAAACATCGCTGAAGCCTAGACACAGGAATCAAGAGAAACAAAACACTGCTGGAAAAAACGGCACTCAGCTCTGGAAGGACTGAAATTCAATCATAGCCGTAACATACAACCAACGTTATAAAATAAAATTACACCATAGCAATAATGATACTCGATATAGACTTTTACAAAAGTGAAATTCCTGAAATTCTTTTAGTTGAACTTTTCACTTTCTGAAGCTACTAGAAACGCTCTTAAGTATGAAGACGTTTTTCAAATAATTCCACAATAGAAATTAACAGATATTGACTAAGATCCAAGCTCACCTTAATTAAGCACACCATATATTTGTTGTATGTTATTATTTGGAACGATGACAAGTGTGTTCTTTTCATTTAGAAACAAAAAACATAAAGAAATCACTTTTTGCCTCCCAGACTATAGTAAAACGCTTGAGAGAATCAATAATAATAATAATAATAATAATAATAATAATAATAATAATAATAATAATAATAATAATAATAATAATAATAATAATAATAATAGTAATAATAATAATAATAATAATAATAATAATAATAATAATAATAATAATAATAATAATAATAATAATAATAATAATAATAATAATAATAATAATAATTAATGATGATGATGATGATGATGATGATGATGATGATGATGATGATGATGATGATGATGATGATGATGATGATGATGATGATGATGATGAGATGATAATAATAATAATAATAATAATAATAATAATAATAATAATAATAATAATAATAATAATAATAATAATAATAATAATAATAATAATAATAATAATAATAATAATAATAATAATAATAATAATAATAATAATAATAATAATAATAATAATAATAATAATAATAATAATAATAATAATAATAATAATAATAATAATAATAATAATAATAATAATAATAATAATAATAATAATAATAATAATAATAATAATAATAATAATAATAATAATAATAATAATAATAATAATAATAATAATAATAATAATAATAATAATAATAATAATAATAATAATAATAATAATAATAATAATAATAATAATAATAATAATAATAATAATAATAATAATAATAATAATAATAATAATAATAATAATAATAATAATAATAATAATAATAATAATAATAATAATAATAATAATAATAATAATAATAATATGTTTTGGCGTCCTCTGAAGCATGAAGTACATTACACCATTTAGAAGTAAGTACGAACCATCGTATATGTGAAACATCCTTCAGGTGAACAGTGAGAAATCATTACTGGAAGAATGAAACGAGGCACCCTGCTGTTTCATTTATATCTGAACTATCCTACATTCAACTAGCATCCTATTGTGCAGCGTATCCATGATGCCTTCCCTTCAGTCTGGCTGTTCTCGTCCAAACCTTAGCCTACACACGGCTAGTGTGGAAGAAATGATTATTTCCATCAATTTACCTAAAAACACAGTGGTTTAACTATGAAGCCTGGGACTTAAAGTACTTACAGCATGGTAAGTCGCCACAAAAGGTGCGTGTCTCATAGCATATGAGAACCCCTAGTGGTCTACCGGGAAACACTCGAGTCAGTTGGGGAATTTAATGTCATATCGGCACGTTGGCCATAGTAGCTCAGTGGGTTAGAGCAACCGCACGTAGAGCGGCAGATCGTGGTTCAAATCCCGGCTATGGCATTGAATTTTTCAGTCTGGCTCTACTCATTCGAAGCGGTGGAGAAGGTTTTCAATTTCTTTTCTAGTTTAGATTTTAGAATTTAGTGAAGAGATACTTTTTGTGCTGTTTTGCCTTATATCTCATTTTTGTTTGTGTTTTAGCTGTATACATGTATTTTTGCGAGTTAATTTACACTTTATTCAGTGTTAGAACGGTGTATATCTGGCTTTTGCCAGGGCGCTGATAACCGCTGCAGTTGGGCGCCCTTATACACATATCATCATCACCATCATCATCATCATCTTCTTCATCTTCGCCCGCCTTGGTAGCGTAGATGGTAGCGTGTCTGCCTCACGTTCAAGAGGTTCCGAGTTCGAATCTCGGTCAGGGTGAATTACCTGGATAAGGTTTTTCCCGGGGTTTTCCCTTATCCTTAAAGACGAATGTCAGGTAGCTCTAAGCTCCATGGACCCCGGATTCATTTGAGCATCATTTCACCAATTTCATTCATCGTCCGATATGACAACGTTGGAGGACGTAAATAACAAACAAACAAATCATCATCATCATCATCATCATCATCATCATCTTCTTCTTCTTCTTCTTCTTCTTCTTCTTCATCTCCTACGTTTACATGGAAAGAGAAAACGGAGTATTTTAACACTGGTATTGATTTTCAAAATACACTTTTATTTGCTTTCTAATATTTGTCGAAGGGTTCACATTAATTTTACATACGTAGGCTATGAAACAGAAGGCAATTCATGAACTGTATAAAATAGCCACAGAATATTGTTTCGAAATGTCAACAGAAATGCCCATTGATCTTTTAGAAAGACTACAAATTTGTATTTCACCAACAAAGATTTAAACAGTTTTAATTTATATTCCGGAACTACATAAATTAAAGCAGTTTGATGGCATGTGTGAGACAGCGAAAAATCATTCAAAAGTAAAACATGGAATAACAGTAACGGGTTAAAAATGGATATCCTGGACACTTAACAAATAGGTACAAAAAACCTATAAATGCTAAATGTCTTCGAAATCTATGTTAGCTATAACAAGATTAGAAGGCAAGATATAAGTGCATCTGGACATGCAGTACTAATAACAAAGAACAGCGTTAGAACAATGAGGGATATAAGGTTACCTAACCAGTAATTAAATTGCTATAAAAAGGAAGATGATATGCTGTTAGACATGTGAAACATATAAAGATTATTTTGAGAAATCGTATGGCTTGAAGCAAGAGAAGAAATATATTTAATAAATTCTCTACTATAGGAATCTTAAGTTTCCTTCGGGTCGATATAACGAATTGGAACATCTATTTTTCAGTCCGTTCTTTCCAAATCTCAGTACTAAAATTGTATGGGAGTAATTTTATTTGTCCTGCGCCGTGGCGTAGCGGGCTAAGGTAAGCATACCTTAGTCCCTGGCCACGGAAAGCGGCCCGGGTTCAATCACACCCGTGGGGTGCGGATTATAGGTCGGGGGTATAGGACCGGTGCCCACTCAGCATCGTGAGGAAAGTGAGGAGCTTACGCTAGGTAAGCGGCCCTGGTCACGGAAATCAACATTCCGGCTGGGGGTTGCCGAGATGCTGACCACATCTCCTCCCCGTATCGGTTGGATGATCATCCTCCTCTGCCGTGCGTAAGTGGGCGTGAGGCCGGCAGTCGGGTTGGTAGGCCTTGGCCCTCTAAGGGCTGTCGCGCCATGGGTTATTATAGTAATTTTATTTTGAGTTATCAGTTTGGTCAGTATTCACTAAATTTGTCATTAGGCCCCAAAATGTGCGATTCTTCTTTAATCTATTCCACAGTGTATAACCAGGTACAGATTAGTTGTGGTTTTGTTTTCGGATTCTACGTTGCTAAATAGCAACGCTATAATCGCTTTTTTTTTTTGTAATTTTACGTCCTCCAACGTTAAGTCATATCGGACGATGAATGGAATGGGTGAAGGGTGAAATGGTGCTCAAATGAGCCCAGGGCCCATAGAGCTTAGAGTTACCCGACATTCGTCTTCCAGGATAAGGGAAAACCCCGGAAAAACCTTATCCAGGTAACTCACCCTGACCGAGATTCGAACTCGGGACCTCTTGAACGTGAGGCAGTCTCGCTACCACCACGCTACCGAGGCGGGGTATATAATCGCTTATCTTTTGAAAAGAAATCATAATATGAATTTTAAACCTCCCACTTGTTTGATTTAGATTCTGACCTTAACCAAATTGAACGGTGTTCCCAATGCAGAACGCACTTCTCACCTCCGTGCCACTCCGTACCCGACTTCAAAAGTTAAATAAAACACGAATGAAATAATATTCCCTCCGACGGTGCTAATCATTCATCATGCAGCCTTTTATGTGTCTTAAATTTGATACTCAATATATTAACGATTCCGTTTTTTGTAATATTTATTTTCTGGAATGTTGCGGATGGATATGGGCTTATTTCGTTTTCAGTGTAGAAATTACCAAGAAGTCTGTTAAATACAAAATATTTCAGCCGCCACGGCTAATTATTTGAAAATGTCAATTGGCTCGCTTGCTAATGATGGTAAAATAACCCAAAAAAGATGTTCGAAACCGTCCTTCCTGCTTAAAGGTACCTTTGCATCAACAAACTTAAAAACAGCTAGCAACATTCTTGTTGGGAACAAATTACAGCTGTTTCCAGTTGTTAACTGGAGTTTGCAACTGTTAAGGAATGAGTGGAACGTAGAAAATTAAGGCGATAATTACAAATGTTAATATAATGTTAAGAATAATGTTCACATAATTATGTAGGTCATTTATCATCAGTATACATATAGTTGTAGATTAAAAAACCAGCAAGAATCCATGAGGGATGTTTGGAGGTGAGGAAGAAAATTGGCTTTTATTTTATACCAGTTATTTTCACATTGACCTTCTGAAATTCCAAGTTTTAAAGTGAAACAGTATTTCCTTCTAAATTAGATTCCGTCGCAAATCGTTTAGAAAGACAAATGCACCACTGTTGCAATAACACAAATTTTTAGTTGACTGCACATATACGCCATCTGTAAGAATGTTCTACAAGCTAATTCGATCCACCCGGTTTTCAATTGCTTAATAAAGAATCAATATAATTTTAATGACGGCGACCTACGCTGACATATTGTAGTCAATGAAGACAATTTGCAGAACAACATTTTCAAGAATAAGATATTTTTGTATGTTCTAAAAATGATACATTAGTTTAGACATTAATATTATTTACTTTTAATTTATACAAGTAATGTATTCAATATTAGACATAGTAGTTTCTCAGCACTAAACCCAGGACGTAAAAAAATAATTTGAACTGTCACTGGAGTCTGGACAAGGACGTCATAGTCTCTTCTCCCTCACGCATTCTTTTTGGTGTTCACAGACGTACTCGGGTCGGTTTTTATAGGATTACCTCTTTGGTTTTGTATTCTTAGTGGTGTAAAAGTTCAAGTGTAGATATCTTGAAGTCAAGTGCTTAGGAATTTCTATGCCTAATCATTACACAACTGTAAACATTGGATTTCACTGAATCCTGGTATTTAGACTGCTGTCCCTTTCTTCGTAGAAACAAAAATTTGGCTGCAAACTGAACTATTGTCATAAAACTTCAGCCAGCAACGTTTTCATAATTTTTCCAAAATTCTGTTGAGAACGGCGTTTTCTCTAAGCGTAAGGGCGCATTACAGTGTTTTGGAAACCACTGTACAGCTCATCTCTGCCTCCATACAGAAAATTATGTTAAATGCTCTGATTCTTAATTTTTAGCGGAGTCGGAATACACTCAGCAAGTTTCCGACTTACTGCAAGCGGAGCACGACAAACGTATAGCCATTAACAAAACGTGAGCTAATTGCAACTATCGTCAATTATTCAATCCACGGAAGATCTAACGGAACTCTGATGATAGAAGAAATGTACTGAGTCTTATTATAAGCGGCTCACTATGAAGCGACACCGTTTCTTTGTTTTTATGTCATCCAAATAAACCAAAGCACTTGACAGCCGACGAATTAACATTCTGAAGCGCCCTCGTTCCTTTTTTGTGCAAAATCTTATGGATTCCGTTTTCTTTGGTCTGTATCTGGGGCAAATAGCCAAGAGCAAATGTAGAACAAAATAACATGGCGATAACAATCTGGCGGTTACTAAGCTTGTCTTTGGTCTTGAAGCATGGGAATTAGATTCCGGTTTAGGTCACTTCACACTTTGTTTCTTATTTCTCTATCTCTGTGTGAATAAAGGCAGTTCGATCTCAGACCCAATTTTCTGAAACACAAAAGTTCCTTTTAAACAGAGTTTAACGCATATTCAATAACTAATGTCTGCAGAAACAGAGATAGAATGAGCAAAATGGTCAAACGAGAACGGGATCTATAGAGCAGAGAGTTACCTAGCACTTGTATAAGAATAAAGGAAGGCCCTTATAGAAGCAATCCTCGCTAGCTCCATGTCTCGAGGTGGGCTTTAACGTTCAGTCCATTTTTAATGAGACTAACTTTGCAACTAAGGTATCCACAACAATAGAACAAAGTCAGACCTTATACGTTTTTTTTTTTTTTTTTTTTTTTTTTTTTTTTTTTTTTTTTTTTTTTTTTTGCAATTTACGTCCTCCAACGTTAAGTCATATCGGACGATGAATGAAATGGGTGAAATGATGCTCAAGTGAATCCGGGGTCCATGGAGCTTAGAATTACCCGACATTCGTCTATCAGGATAAGGGAAAACCTCGGAAAAAACCTTATCCAGGTAGCTCACCCTTACCGAGATTCGAACTCTTGAACGTGAGGCAGACACGCTACCATCTGCGCTACCGAGGCGGGCTTTATCACGTGATCTATTAACTCCATGTGGGGGTGATATTCTGATGTCTCTGTTTGATTTATGTTAGACTGAATCGATTTCCACTGGATAAAAACGGAGTAGCAACGAATTCTACTCCAGTCAATGAATGAAGGATCCGACCAGCAAATATAAATTTGTCTAGAACACTACTCATGGAGCATCCCTTTGCAATTACTGTTGCTCTGTTACTCTTGGTTTCTAATGTTATGGAAAATACAACGATATTGGAGACTACAGACCATTTACAGAAAATTCCGGAAACACATTGCTAATTTTTACAGTAGCTTGATTGTAATTAAAACTCTTGAAAGCATTTTGATAACATAAAATACAATAAAAATTGTTCATGTTAAGATTTTTTGGAGATGGGGAATTCCCATTAAGTTACTTAGAAGGTGTCTCTTTTCTAAATCTTTTTTAGTTGAATTTTTTTTTATTTCAATTGCTCAGCACAGTTAGTGCTATACAAATTGTGGAGCTATATACATAATATACATAATAAAATTAAAGTATACAGGGATAGACGATACTCATATTAGAGCCCTCAAGCAAACTGGTCTGATTAGTGTGAATATAAATTAAATAAATAACTTCTTCATTACATAATAAATAAACATTATAGAAATAAAATGTCCTGCGGCAAGCGTGCCTTCAGTCTTAGTGCAGCATCAAGGCGACGTCCCAGTTGGAAGAATAAAGCACCTGATACATGACGAAGGTGAGCAAAGAATCTGCTTGTCGTTGTAGAGATGTACTCATTAATGCTCACTATGTCCAATTCTCTATGCAGCTCCACGGGCGTTCACAGACAATCGTAATATTCTGTTTTGAAACACCTGGAGTTGGTGAATATGAGTAGGTGAAGCACATCCCCATACAGATAAAACTCATGTTACGTTGTATGATAACATGTTGACGAGATATAATCTCCAATTAGCACTATGGATAAACTTCCATTTTATTCTCCTCGCATGGTGGACTTACAAGGGGTGCCTGGGACCAGACACTTGTTGAGGAGGGAGGGGCTAAAGCATATCCAGAATGAGGAATCAGCCCGATAGAGAGCGAATGATATAAAATAGTAGTGAAATTAATGAAAGGAAAGGCGATTATAGTGAAATGAATGCGGGGGGGGGGGCGAATCCTACCCCAGACGCAGTTTCCCAAGGACAAATTCATGTGGAGAAAAATAAGAACCGTGCAAGAGTTTACAGATTTTCTGTGCCATTTCAACCCTGGAGTACTTAAAAACCAATATTTCGAAATTCTTAGTGGTAAGAAATGTTATTATATACTTCAATGAACTCTATATTTTTTTGTAAAATTTTTTTATTGTGCATTTTATATGGCTTATCAGCTATAAGTTTGTTTAACTTGTACAAAATTTGCACAGAATGAAGAGAACAGATTGTTTAGAAAAAAAAATAAACAAATTTTAATAATCTTGGGAGTATCTTAAATCATATAGTATTTTAATCGAAATCATTAGAGCCGCTTTTAAGCAAATGAAGAATAATAGTATTTCCACATAAAGGCAGTTAGGAGGAGAGAGTGATTTTCTGATTTTCTGAAGCACTTCACCTGGCATGCTTTCACAATGTCGGACTCAAATATAATGGTCGGTATTTATTAGATTGTCTGTTTTTGAGCTGCGTTGTTGTTCTCTTTCTCTCACACACACAAGATTTTTTTTCTCTAAAATGCTTTTTGGGAGCGTTCTCATGAAACTGAAAATATCTATTTATGTGAAATATCAATATCGAATTTTTGGACGAAATACTATACTTACTTTAGCTAATGTATATTTTAAAAGAATTAATTGTGCGATGTAAATGCAAGGTAATGCAATAAATTAATGTTGAAGCCAGTTGTGACAGGTGTAAGGGTCTGTTACACCGAAACCTTATAGCCAGCTGACCTTTATTAACTAACAAGCAAGTTCACAGTGGACATAATGTGTCGTCGGGTGTAAGAGCTATATTTGCCCCTGCTCCCATTTCATATATATAGAAAAAATGGATCTTAACATCGTGGTATCTTTTTCGTGAGACATTTGAGCCACGAACGTAAATTGATACGAAGTGAGCCCTTACAACAGCGGAAGAAGAAGAGGTGAAGAAGCAGAAGAAGAAGAAAAGACCACCCCAGCATCATGTCAGGGTGTCATGTGAACTAGGGGATCGTGGGTGGTCGAATCGTGTCAGTGATATCCATGGTGGGAAAATTAAACTTATAAATCTGGTAATGTGGCACATTTTATGAATGAAGAGACCTGTATCCTCAAGCACTACTGGTTTTATTGTGATGAAGCTGAATGGAGTTTCTCCGATATTAGGTTCATTGCATCGCTAAATTTTTCATTGTCAACTCTCACAACGGTGTTTTCAGGAAACACAATAAAACTAATCCTCATTTATTGAAGGCTTAAAAACGAGCTTCTAATTAATAAAAACATGTTTTTAAATAATCAAAACCTCCCCTACTCCAGAGTTTTATTGATAAAAATGTACGTACTCTAAAGTTGATCGTTTTGTCAATATGTCCCGAGAAGTGCATTCTTTTAAACGAAAATGTTATATTATGTTCTTTTATTCTGACATGATTAATGTGATTATAAATCTTTAATTTCAATATGCTATAAGGAGAATTATCTGACATGTCTAATATATAAATAATTCTTGCATCAGAATAATGAATGCAATAAGTGAAGTGAGCTAACCCCGTTATTCAGTCGCTAAAGAATGTCACTGCTGTGCGACGGGTCCCGTGGTCGAGTTGGCTGCGCGTGGGAATCGTTCTGAATGATTTTGGTTTAACTGGTAATCCATGAAAGTGGGACAAAATGTTACTTCTTAAACATGTAAATCCCTTTAAAATATACAATTATTATTTAATAATTATATCTAATAATGTTTAATAGTCTTTTTTTTTAAACTTAACCATCTCTTAGATATTACTTGTTATTGATTTACATACATCTTCAAAGTCTTATGCTTTTCTCAAATAAAAAGTCGTTATTTGCTTTTCCACCCTCTTGTTATCCAAAGATAGGGGAATTTAAAAGTCACCACATAGCGACTTGCTCATAAAAGATTTTACTATCGCTTAAACCTCCTCTATACCTATGGTACCTACAAGGAAATGTGGAATGAAACCGTTTCCGCAAATGTTTATCTCTATTAATACGAGGTCGATAGAAGAATACGCTTTTGTAAGAATAGTTTGTTGTAGAATGGGTAGAAAAGGTCACGTGAATTTAATACATCAGCATTATTTGTAAAACAAAACTTAAAAGGGAAATATTATATATATATACTTTTCCCTATTTTGAGGTTTTTTATTGTTTCCGTTTGATTAGTGTTTGTTTCCAGTATTTTCGCATATGTACACTATACACATAAACACCCATGCCCCCTCGAACCCGTGACCCTCTACGCGTCGCACGATAGTGTTATACACACTAACGTCCACAACTACGAGGGCTATGTTTGTGTAGTGTAATGAGTGAACACGTGTGAACTAAAATAATGAGCAGACATACAGAAACTGAGATAATTTTTCAAAACAAACTTCATACATTAGGTGGACAATGCCTTAGAAGCATTTTGTGATAAAGTACTTAGTTGATATGTAAGAAAAATCTAACGAAACGTACTTATAATTTTTCTTTTCTGCTTAACAAAACATTATAACAAAGAGCAATGACTTTGAAAGCATCCAATCCTTTTTGAAGTGCTTTATTTTATAGTAACACTGATTTCACACATGACGCTTTTACAATAATAAATTACTTTCCACAATGTTCCCACATTCTCCTCCACGTTTTAAAATTACATCTTGTAGCTGTGCATCCGCAACGGTAATGCTGGATGTTTTTTGCAGCAGTATCAGGGGTGCTAAAAATTATAATCCGTTAGAAACTGTAGCTCATTTGTATATATTAAGTCTAGTGATATATGTAAAGCTCTCCACACGAGAGCGGGATTCGAATTCGGAGCATCTTCCTATGTTCTCACTCAATTCTTAGGCCGCGCTGTGGCTCAGTGGTTAGACCGCTTGGCTCTCACCAAGGCGGCCCGGGTTCGCTCCCAGGCGACCGCAAAGTGAGATTTGTGGTGGACAACACGGCGCTGGGGCGGGTTTTCTCCGGGACCTCCGGTTTCCCCCGCCATCTCATTCCACCATCAGCATTATTTGTAAAACAAAACTTAAAAGGGAAATATTATATATATATATACTTTTCCCTATTTTGAGGTTTTTTATTGTTTCCGTTTGATTAGTGTTTGTTTCCAGTATTTTCGCATATGTACACTATACACATAAACACCCATGCCCCCTCGAACCCGTGACCCTCTACGCGTCGCACGATAGTGTTATACACACTAACGTCCACAACTACGAGGGCTATGTTTGTGTAGTGTAATGAGTGAACACGTGTGAACTAAAATAATGAGCAGACATACAGAAACTGAGATAATTTTTCAAAACGAACTTCATACATTAGGTGGACAATGCCTTAGAAGCATTTTGTGATAAAGTACTTAGTTGATATGTAAGAAAAATCTAACGAAACGTACTTATAATTTTTCTTTTCTGCTTAACAAAACATTATAACAAAGAGCAATGACTTTGAAAGCATCCAATCCTTTTTGAAGTGCTTTACTTTATAGTAACACTGATTTCACACATGACGCTTTTACAATAATAAATTACTTTCCACAATGTTCCCACATTCTCCTCCACGTTTTAAAATTACATCTTGTAGCTGTGCATCCGCAACGGTAATGCTGGATGTTTTTTGCAGCAGTATCAGGGGTGCTAAAAATTATAATCCGTTAGAAACTGTAGCTCATTTGTATATATTAAGTCTAGTGATATATGTAAAGCTCTCCACACGAGAGCGGGATTCGAATTCGGAGCATCTTCCTATGTTCTCACTCAATTCTTAGGCCGCGCTGTGGCTCAGTGGTTAGACCGCTTGGCTCTCACCAAGGCGGCCCGGGTTCACTCCCAGGCGACCGCAAAGTGAGATTTGTGGTGGACAACACGGCGCTGGGGCGGGTTTTCTCCGGGACCTCCGGTTTCCCCCGCCATCTCATTCCACCGGTGCTCCATCTTCATCTCATGTATCATCAGTGTCACCGCCTGCGGTGCCGTATGTAGTAAAAGCGGGTGTTAAACACTACACATACTCAATTTTTAACTGGAGATGGCAAATTTTCAGCTTACTTATTTCAATTCAAAATCAAATCCACCTCTGATTGTATTTGTGGAAATCATCTTCAAGATGTCCCTCACATTTTATTTGATTACCCCGTTTTTCTGTTTTGAAATAAACGAACTTGAATTATTGCAGCAATCCTTAGGTTACACTTTTTCAAAACCACACACATATTTTGATGAATTACAAAACTTATCAATATTTCATGGCTTTCTTGAACAAAATATTTATTAAACTAAAGGATTCATCCTGACGTTTATTCTTTGTTAACTTGATATTGTATTTGGTTGTTTTGTAAATTTTATTATATTCATTTTAAAATTTCTAAATTATATTTCTAATATACCTTTGGGTAAAATAGGAATCACAAAATTGGATAATAAATCACAATACAACAACAACAACAACAATAATAAATAATAATAATAATAATAATAATAATAATAATAATAATAATAATAATAATAATAATAATAATAATAATAATAATAATAATAATAATAATAATAATAATAATAATAATAATAATAATAATAATAATAATAATAATAATAATAATAATAATAATAATAATAATAATAATAATAATAATAATAATAATAATAATAATAATAATAATAATAATAATAATAATAATAATAATAATAATAATAATAATAATAATAATAATAATAATAATAATGATAATAATAATAATAATAATAATAATAATAATAATAATAATAATCATCATGATAATGATAATGATAATAATAATGATGATAGTGATAATAATAATGATAATAATAATAATAATAATAATAATAATAATAATAATAATAATAATAATAATAATAATAATAATAATAATAATAATAATAATAATAATAATAATAATAATAATAATAATAATAATAATAATAATAATAATAATAATAATAATAATAATAATAATAATAATAATAATAATAATAATAATAATAATAATAATAATAATAATAATAATAATAATAATAATAATAATAATAATAATAATAATAATAATAATAATAATAATAATAATAATAATAATAATAATAATAATAATAATAATAATAATAATAATAATAATAATAATAATAATAATAATAATAATAATAATAATAATAATAATAATAATAATAATAATAATAATAATAATAATAATAATAATAATAATAATAATAATAATAATAATAATAATAATAATAATAATAATAATAATAATAATAATAATAATAATAATAATAATAATAATAATAATAATAATAATAATAATAATAATAATAATAATAATAATAATATAGAGTATTAGTATTCATATTGTAAGCATTATAATAGCATATGAAGTGTTCAGTTGATAATACAGAAACAGGAGTTCGGTTAGATACATGTAACAATCAAAAGTAATGGTCAGTATACCAAATAACATTTGCCTCGCATATGATGGCAGTGTCAGCACTACCAAATCCGTTTTTGAATAAAATAGGTGAAACAAAAGTGTGTGATACATATGCAATTCAATTGTGCTGAATAATTTCCATTAAAAAAACAACAGGAAGTGACAAATATATCTGTAGGCGTTAGAGCACGTGCTCATAACTCCATCTAAGTATAGATATAACTGAAACACACTGACGTAAAGGCCTTGGAGCTTAATGTTATGGGAAGTTACCTGGTATTCAGGAAATTCCAACTTATTCACGTCTTTTTTTCCAATTGGGAACCTGAACTCGCTTACAAGTTCTGAAGTAAGATCGGCAGTGAACAAAGGGAGAAGCATCAGGCTTAATTGAAGTTCATGCATTAGTTTGGCAAAACTGCATAATGCTACCAGAAATGAGACTCTTAATGAAATGTAACCCCATTCCCTTAACTAGGGTATGGAAAGTATACACATCTGTCTTTCTAAATAGACAGTAATCAAATACATGATATAGATATATACGAAATGTGGTTGAAACCGTACTCTTCGGTTCAACAAAGAGAAACATCACACTTCAGGATTTCACAAACCCGATCGTTCTCCTTCTGAACTGTTTGACTATGTCAACGTATATAGGGTTGCCAGCTGATCCGTACTGTATGGGATTTCTCGTGTTGGAAGCTGTGGAAATCTCCAGAATCTCATTTTCTCTCATATGTAAAAACACGGCCAGATTCCATATTTCATTTTAATACTTCCACTGCTACATAGTGTATGCCTCTTAGGGGTGCTCTGCTCTCTGGAGAACTACAGGTTGACAGTAGCACGTGGTAGTTGAGGATGTCTTAAACAGATCTACCGCCCGCCTCGGTAGCGTGGTGGTAGCATGTCTGCCTCACGTTCAAGAGGTCCCGAGTTCGAATCTCGGTCAGGGTGGGTTACCTGGATAAGGTTTTTTCCGGGGTTTTCCCTTATCCTTCAAACGAATGTCGGGTAACTCTAAGCTCCATGGACCCTGGGCTCATTTGAGCATCATTTCACCCATTCCATTCATCGTCCGATATGACTTAACGTTGAAGGACGTAAATTACAACAACAACAACAACAACAACAAAAACAGATCTACTAATCTCCATTAACTATGTTCCTCACGAGATTGTGATGTAAAGGAATGTGACAACTCTGGCGTTATCTGAGAAAGATTAAGGCTAGACTTGTTCCTGATCGCGAGTCTCAGTACAAAAACGTATGTTTTCTGAGAGTCTTAAGGCTTGTTGATATGTTGAAACTCTAGCCGTAATCTTTCTCCAAAAAACGCTAGAGTTGTTGATATCAAACACTTTCCTTATAGACGCATTCTCGTGAGAGGAACAAGTACTTCGCATACTTGATCATGCGGTGCTCGGTTCAGCTGACCGACTTTCCATGCTGCATACTTTTTACTATGAGACCGTACTCTGAATGTATGAAGTTAAACTGCTACTGGAATTTACGCAGTGACGTCGCAAATTACAGACTACCATTAATCCCTCGTACATAGGTACAATCTGTTGGCGATTGCAGACCGTGTTTACCTGTCGGCCGTTGCTGTTTACGTTTTTCTAACGGTAAAAAATTCCCTCGAAGTCAACAGTACATGAAGCATACGAAACACGACTGCAACTAATGAAAGTGGAGAAATGGTGTGAGTCAGGGTGTTTTTACTAAAGAGACATTCATTCTAGTGCTAACAATCCGATATTCACAGGGCTTTTCGAACCACTTGATGACATAGGATTAACCCAAGGATATTTCCACCAATATGGTGCGACTTGCCGTAGATCAAATGTGTCACTCATGACTAGGGAGCGGATTTATAGGCACTAAAATGTGTGAAATAGGCAGGCAAAAAGGCACTAAAATGGGCAAAATAGGCACTAAAAATTTGCTAAGTAAACACTTAGAAATACACAATTTTAGTAAAGTGGCTCTTAAAATGCAATATAAATGCACTATACCAAAATGACAATCATCGCAACATATGCTGCAAAAAATTCGCTAAATACATAGGTACTATTTTACGGTTCCCTAGGCGAAACAGTTCTACAGTTATTACAAATTTCATAAATGACTCCACAGCAAGTTAAAATAACAGATATTGTCGTATAATTAAAATACATATAAATCCACTTCACTAAGTAAGAACCATAATGTGCAGAAAGCTGTGAAGTAATTAACCATGTCAAAAAAAAACCTTGGGCTTTGGGGGGGGGGGGGGGGCTTAAGGGCAAAAATTGAAATATCTGAAGCTTTTGTTAGATTTGTTTCAAATTTATATCAATTTTTTTTTATTGATCAAGAATGGAATAATACCAAGTTTCAGCTTTCTAGTTACAATAGTTTTTGAGGAATTAACAGTTTATGTCTAAATTACAGGCGATTTTCAAAATGTCCCACATGTTGTAATTTTAAAAATTACTGCTTGGGATATAAGTTCCTGCATCCATTTTAACCTATTAATGACCTGTATCTATGCGAAATATTTCTCTTCGCCATATCAACGAAGGGAAAAAATAGTCATTCATGCCTATTTAACAATTTTTATTTTCCTAAGCGTTTTCAGTAAGAAGTAAGCATTATAATCCTTTTCAATACAAATAACAAAAACCAACAATGTAAATGGGTACACTTAATATGCAGTTGCCCTTACAGACATGTTTAGAATTTCATACAGATTAATAGAAAACTGCATCCTGTGGAACATTTTGAAGTTATGAAAATGTATAAAATATGGAATCTGAAAAATCTGAGGTTAAAATTACGTAACAGCAGCTACGAACCAGGTGTAAGGTTATCTAAACAGTCATGTGACGTTTTCTGTAGTGCCGAAAGAAAAAAAAATCATATTATTGAAGTATGTCTATATTAATTTTAGGACAAAAAACTAAATTTGTTACTGTTGTAAGTTTTGGGCCAATTTGCACAGATGTGTCTCCTTAATAAACCCCTTTTTGTATATCCAATGTGCCGCAGTAAGAAATTTCTCTTCCCCGAAAACTTCACGTTGAAACCAACAAATGCAAAAGTCGTTGTCATAAATTACAATCAGAAGAAATTGGCCAAAAAGGCAGTTTTAGGCACTAATAAGCAGAATAGGCACAAACGTATAAAATAGGCATTTATAGGCACTATAAAACTAAGTAATCAGGCTAATAATTGTAGGAAACGTGCTGATAACTTAAAAGCCTACGGTTCTGAACAAAGTGAATAAAATAGGCAAATAGGGCAAAATCCGCCCCCTACTCATGACTATTTGCTATTATCAGCACGTCACAGTCAGTCGTTGTTACTTTTCCTGACTACTTCATGTGAGAATGTGTTTCAAAACAGATCTCGAACCCTACAACTGCTAGAGAACAACAGGAGCGAAATTAAACTTATTGATGTAACTTTCGGTCTCGTTGAGCATATTACGGTGCGTCGTGTCGGGCAACAATCACCTCCAACACCCTTAATAAATATCTCATATGAACTAAATGATTCAAAAGGGTTTATTTCCAATTTTCAGAAAATTATATTTACTGGTCTTTATGATAATTTAAAATGTAGTTATAAAGTGAAAGTTGAAATAAAAGCGACATAACTACGAAAACTTACAAATTGGAACTAATGATTATTGTTAACTTAGCGAAAATGAAGAATATGCAATGGAGTAGCTTTTACAATACCAGCATTCCAAACAACAACGTTGATATGGTGGGATACATATTCAGAAGTGTGCTTTTGATAGCTATAATCAGATTAATTAGAAGATATATAAACGCAGAATGGCCAGTGGCCTTATTTATGGCATACAATACCTACTACTTAAAACATGTAGGACAACTATGTATAAACTAGTAGCAATAATTGCAATGTATCGTAATATGAACACACGTTTTACTGCTTTTGCCACTAAGGGAGTGTGTGCTGTAAAGTCCAAGAAATGACGGTGTCTTTTGCTTACGTTTTCTGTTTTATTTTTAATATCACAATAATTTTCACTATAACTCTATAAAATTTGAACAAATTTTACGAAACTATACGCAGTTCTTTTCTTCGCTTTTTCATGTTGTTATTTTGTATAATAACAATAATTAATAATAATAATAATAATAATAATAATAATAATAATAATAATAATAATAATAATAATAATAATAATAATAATAATAATAATAATAATAATAATAATAATAATAATAATAATAATAATAATAATAATAATAATAATAATAATAATAATAATAATAATAATAATAATAATAATAATAATAATAATAATAATAATAATAGTCATCATCATCATCATAATCATAATATGGAAAGATAGAGTCAGACTGAAAAATTCAATGCCATAGCCGGGATTTGAACCACGGATTTTCTGGTTGCCGTCCAGCCGCTCTAACCCTTGAGCTACTATGGCCAACGTGCCGACATGATATTAAATTCTCCAACTGACTCGTGTTTTCCCCGGTAAACCACTTAGGAGTTCTCATAAACACATGAGACAACTACCTTAATGTCGACTTACAACATGTAAGTACTTTGAGGCCCGGGCTTTATAGTTAACCACTAATTAGGTCAATTATTGGAAATTAATTGTTCTTTCACACTGGCCGTGTGTAGGCTAAAGTTTGGAAAGATAGAGTCATGTCGGCACGTTGGCCATAGTAACTCAAGGGTTAGAGCGGCTGGACGACAACCAGAAGATCCGTAGTTCAAATCCCGGCTGTGGCATTGAATTTTTCAGTCTGACTATCTTTCCTTACTTTAGCCTACACACAGCCAGTGTGAAAGAACAATTAATTTCCAATAATTGACCTAATAGTGATTAACTATAAAGCCCGGGCCAAAGTACTTAACTTACATGTAGTAAGTCGCCATTAAGGTAGTTGTCCCATGTGTTTATGAGAACTCCTAAGTGGTTTACCGGGAAAAACACGAGTCAGTTGGAGAATTTAATATCATGTCGGCACGTTGGCCGTAGTAGCTCAAGGGTTAGAGAGGCTGGACGGCAACCAGAATGTCCGTGGTTCAAGTCCCGGCTATGGCATTGAATTTTTCAGTCTGACTCTATCTTTTCATAATTTAGCCTACGCACGGCCAGTGTGAAAGAACAATTAATTTCCAATAATAATAATAATAATAATAATAATAATAATAATAATAATAATAATAATAATAATAATAATAATAATAATAATAATAATGATAATGATAATGATAATGATAATGATAATGATAATGATAATGATAATGATAATAATAATAATAATAATAATAATAATAATAATAATAATAATAATAATAATAATAATAATAATAATAATAATAATAATAATAATAATAATAATAATAATAATAATAATAATAATAATAATAATAATAATACAGTTAGTATTTCAAATTTTTAACAACACTAGATGGTTTAAACCACTGGAAATGGAAATGTTTCACTATAGATGTTTAAAGGTGGGTGACATCAAACAGTTCATAACGAATGTTCAGCTCCACGGTGTAATATATTCTCCCCTAAATGACATGTTGCAGCTTATTGCTCACGACTGTTGCATGACATTACATATGTTATGAACTGTGAGGACAGTCTCTTCAAATGAGTAATGAAGCCACCTTAATGAAGGATGAGAATTGAATTGCCACTTCGCTAAAATCTAGCGATTACTTTATAGTTTATAGGAGTGAAGCGTTCATTTGGAACGATACACTCCCTAGTTTCCTTTCTTATTAATGTTACAACTCCAAAATGAATATGTTGTGTGATAAGAAAGCAATAAAGCGTGGAAAATGACACTGAACTGAATCATTTTAACGACTTAAAGTTGAATGAGGGAGTAATTTGGTTGTCAATTGTTGTTGGTGGCTTGGTTAGATACCAGCCTGCCTATTGATTCAAAGGTTGCAGGTGAAACATGGCTCAGACTTTGGTGACAGCCACATGTCAGTAGATCTAGTAGCGTGTAAAAGAACTCCTGCGGGATGAAATGCCGGTATACTGGCGGTGCTGATATTTGACAGCGTCGTCAACAGAGAAACCATTTTAATTTTTGCGCTTGCTATGTTTTAAATACTAAATACATAATACACAAACTTAGTCCATTAACTCGACAATTCTACCCATATCTCAGTCATCTAATATAGACCCATTATAGTAGGTAATGTAGGATCCGTTTCTAAGTGCCAGGAATCGGTGATACATGAAATGCAATAATAATTGGAGTGGAAATGAAATGTTCTAGGTCTAATTCAGGGTACTACGCTGGCATTTTCATATATGAGGATGAGGAAAGCCTAGAAGAAGCCTCAGTCATGGTGGACGGTCCTGGCTGGATTTGAACCACAGAAGTCCCTTGTTTCGGCGACCTTGGGTACAGTGTTGGTATGGAGCAATCATGTGTTAATAAGTGTCGAAGACCATACTAGATAATCGCTAGGCATTTTACGAGAAGATTAGAAACAAATGCTAATTTTAAACGACAAAATGAAATCAAAACTTTAGCCAAATAAAGTGCAAGATTATAAACGGTAAAAGAAGATCGAAAGTGTTAAAAATCTACATGCTACCATTAGAAATGTAAAGGAAGAAGGTGCACCACCTATAATTTATGTTGCGTATATATGTTGACTTAGACATAATCATAGGTGCAGTGGCCGAACATATTTTATTTTATCATTTATGAGAAGCGTTTGAAATTTACTTTACATTACGGGTTTTATTAGTTAATTTTATCTGTAAAATAGCGCAATTAAAAGAAGTTATTAATAAACTGAAAATAATTTGTGGCAGAACTACCTCGCATAAAATAAAATCCGAGCTCTTTGTGAATGTTAATGATCAGCGCAATAGAGGTTCGAGCTCTATACCCGGCTGGAAATAGGATTTTAAATCCTCTTTTATGACCATTTCATGCTCCCAAGAGAATGGAAGGCACGTACGAGTGAATGTATGGCTAAAGAACTAAGAAGTCAAAGCCATTTATAATGACTACATATATGTGAAACGTGGCTATAGAAATGACATTTAAAAGAATAAAAGGAAAATAAAGCACCACAGTTATCGGGGTTTCATTATTATAAGCATTGATATCCACAGAAATAGATGCATTTGGTGCATGTCCTTGCCCTGCCTCGACGCTACTCTTAGCACCATAACTTCCATGGCTTAGTCTAAAGACTAAGAAATAGCTCAATTACATAAACGAGAGAACTTTCTCCCTAGAATTATGGGCCTTTGCAATCATACCACTAATGGCACTCCCATAAATATATTATTTTAACATATTTCATTTGCTTACACTACTTTTGAGAACTTGATTCGTTCGTATTGAACAAAAATTCGGTGAACTACCAAACTTAGTACTTAAGTTCAGCATCTTATATGAATGTCACACCAAGTTTCTCCAGAATTCTCCCACCCTAAACTATCCTTTATATAGAGGAAAAAAGTTCTTCACTTTTGATTTACCAAAATTGGCTCTAAAGATTTTGATTAAAGAAAGCCATGTTAAAGCTTTGACAAATAAAATGCATATTTTGACTTTTCTGTTCGTCCTGAATGAATTTTGCATAATTGGTAGGTATAATTCCCAAATGATGGTATGCCACCTTCCTGTTTCAAAACAGATTCTCTGCCGTTAAATCCAACCAGCTACACCTTAGGTATGCATTTAAAATGAACTTTCGAACAAAACTTTAAACTTTACCACATATTAACAGATTTCTTCTTTAGGGAGTTATCGGATATTTAACTTCATGAGTGTCGCTGGGATGTGTTTTTACCCAAACGGATCTCTCGTCTAGACTCAGACGGTTCCTGCTGGTAAAAGAAAAGACTGTGGTCAACAGTGACGAGTTTCTTTTCTTTTTTTTGGGGGGGGGGGGAGGTAATACATTTTCTTTTCCTTTATGTTGCTTGCGGTGCAAGAAATTTAGTATTTAGAGCTCTGAAACTTGAACACATTAAATTTGCATTCCTTCTTTCTTAAATTTGAAGTATTCTAAAGGTCGTTTAAAAAGTGGTAATCCAAAATACAAGGATGATAAATATGAAGAGAGCAAAAACATTCCAGTAAGAACGGACTGGAGCCTGCTATTTCAAGCATACTTGCGACAGATTTGTTTAATTTAACAACTACGATATAATCTGAGCATGGAAGTGCAAACAGAAATAACCACACATGAACAATATACATCGTTCCGTAAATTAACTGTTTCAGATAGGTGTTTCCTATACTAAGATGGCATATCAGCTGTAAAGGTTTGCGATTGATGCGTTTTCAGTAGGTAGAGTAAATGTCTGTTTTTATGAGCTATTTCTTGATGAGGAATAATTCGCGAATCCCTGCTTATTTAACCATGTGAGATATGAATCCTTTAGTCCAGTTTTCAAACACCACAAGAGTGTGATTCAAATCACTCAGGTTTTCGGAACAGTGGAGTTTGTGGCTAAACATGTTACAATACAGTAAGATATGAATAGGTTAACTGAAGTATTAGTTTGGTGATAAATTTTAACTTTGGCGTATTCTTTTTCTTCTTGTTTACTTTTTATTCTTAAATTTTGGACCATCAGGAATGTCCTGTATAGTTTGACATTCAAAAGAAAATTGGTCTAGTTAAAATTACCTAGAAACTCCAGTACTGTACCAAATTAATCGAAATAAAACCAAGAACGGCCTGTAGTAGTATGATTGAAATAATTCAAACATAGGAATCGTGTTTCCTTATCTTAAATACGTTAAGCATGATACTAAAAAGCTAATATTACAAATTTTCAGAAAGCATGAACGACAGTACTTCTCCTGCAGGAAGTTCCGCACATAAACAGCTAACAACTTAGCCAAGGAATAATCTGTTTAATTTTTTTCCGATTTATAAAAAGCGCACAACATTTTTTCCCCACAATTACTTGCATACTTGCGGCTGTCTTATAATTACAATATTTTCATTTATGATAAGAAAACATTAATCTGTGTATCTTAGTAATAATTAAAATGTTTGCACATCATCCAAGTAATCATAAATATTTTTAAATAACATATTTGATCATCATTTGATCAAATGTTTTCACTGAAATTGCCAGATAATGCTTACTATAGATGAATTCTGGAACTAGTGCCTGCTAAATCCAACCTGAAAGATGGAAGGATGAAAGATAACAATACTATTATGATTACAATATATTGCTACATGAATGCCAGGTCCAGTGAACGGTCGCGTAGAGCAAAAACCCCTGGATATAGCAAAGTATCTGTTTAAACGTATTGGTTAATATGAGGCGAACTTTTACCTCCTCAACGGACTCTTGGCCAGTACTTTGTATTTTTTTAACTATATAAACTGAAAAGGCGCTGTAAATTTATCTTGACAAGGCGTCCTTAGTATCTTGTAGCATTTTCAACAAGTTTAGTAGAAAAAACAACAAAGTTTTGTCACGAAAGTGACATTTTAACCGAAGGAAATTTGAGATGTTGTATGCATGTTGAGGCCAGTATTACAGGAATGACGGAAATTTAAACTAATGAACAGCAGGCGTAACATTAAACTTATTCGAAGGTCTACATGAAACTGGTTATATTCGAACAGAAAACGATCATTTCGTCGTAATACGGATATATAGCATGATACTTAATTGGCTGGTTTGCTGCAACTTAATCTCCTTACTACCACAAGTTAATATGCAAACGTAGCTAAGAAAATCCTTATTTCATACCTTTTGACCAATCTGATGATCCAAAAGTATTCCAGATAAACAAGAGAATTTAAAGACCAGGAAATGAAGTATTTTGCTTGTGAGAATAATGTAATCCATATTTTACAGCTAATATATTCGATAGCTCATGCACGGTATGGTAATATATATAGTATTAGAAATTAAATTTTCTTTAAAATATGTTTGTCCATTTTACAATTAGGTCTTTTGGCCGCTAATTAAATGACTATTTCGCCATACAGTTTAATATATCTTACTAATGTGTTGTTTTCATTTCAGAAGGTGGCAACAGAGAAAACAAAATCAATTTCTTATAAAATTCAGTCCAGTATATGAGAAAGAAAATAGTTACATCTTATACACATAATTTTAATGTATATATTAAATTCTAAAAGTATTAAAAATAACTTAGTGTTTAAAATATATACTCATGGGTTATTTACCTGAAGCTTTCCTAAACAATTCCCTGTAAAGTATTCGAAAGCTGGAGCTTAATTTGAGATTCCGATGTGAATTTCCATACTTTGCGGTTCATGGGCATTTAAATATTTAAGTGACTTTTTAAATATGACAAATTTAAAAACAAAAAATAAAATTAAAACATATAAAAGCCTGAAGGACAGATGTGATAAAGCCAACACAGAAGTAATTATTTTCACAATTTTCCACCCAATTTCATGTTATGTTAAGACAGCGTCTATATTTAGGATTAGCCTATTTAATGCAGTAAAAATATTGCCTATCTCTAGCAAAAAAATTTGAATTCGGGAGAATTTAAGTATACCTCTTCTTCATTGTTGCTGAAGCTTCCTTGCGACAAGATTCAATGCCCTTTGTATTTATGGCTATCTTTATAAAAATTCTTGGAGATAAACTCACAAGTAAGCAAATTGAACTAGTGGTATTTAAATTTATAAAATTAACTTTCCATGGATTTAAAAAATTATATTACTTTCTATTATAATACATAGGTATAAAGCACTTAACCCTTTCATGGGCCGTTTTAATTTATGCATGTGGTATGGTTGCAATTGTATGCATAATAATTTTTTATGGATATAATATACATAAACATTTTCTTTCCAGTTATTATTTTCAGTATTTTCAAAAAGGTTCAAGTGGGAAGTATACTTCCCACAGCCCATATGAAAGTAAGTAATATGCAAGGAAAAAGTATTAGATTGCATCAAATATTAACAGAATTCACCTGTGCTATACTGCATTAAGTATTTTATTATACCAGAACTATAAAAACGTAATACACATTTTTTATAATCTAAATTGAACTCTCCATATTCCTCTCCTGTAGTTCTTTCCATCAATTACTTTCCATGGAACTTCCTAAAGCAAGGATCGCTACATTGCAAGTTTTGCGTATGCATCACGTTTATTTTATCACTTTTGAAGTATTATAACTGAACCAAAACACTGAAAGAAATTACATATTTGGTATAAATTACTTTATTTTTCAAAAATAAACAAATATGTTACTAAGCCAAAGCAGATTTACAACCGAAATTGGGGGGAGGGTTTTCGCTCTAAATGTTTTAGCTGCATTATTTCTGAGAAATTATAACATTTATGTGAGAAAATGCCATCTACAGTAAAAGCTGTTCAAAATAAAATTGCAGAATTGTTTCTTTTCGTGGGTCTTTGCTATTCCCGAATCTCTCACGTATTTGCATTTTAATAAGGTAGATACATGTGAAACGGAAAGTATTTCAGAAGCAGCTTGTATCTAAATTAAATTAAAAAGAATAATAAGTAGCTTGTGGCCAACCCCCCGGCATAACAACCCTTTCCGAGCCAAGGTCTTCTGCCCAGTCGTTGCGTCCTCTACCTCTGTGCCCATCACAGGTGACATGAGAAGTGGTTTGTACGTTTAAATAAACGGCTTGCCAAGTAGCTATGGTACTGTTTTGATTCAGACCCATTTTTGAATCTTACTTCCATAAGACAATAGTGATTGTTAAGTTTGTTTAACGATGCTAATGATTGCATTTCATACCAGTTTCACCGGCGTGAGGCGTTCGTTTTCATTACCGTAAATCTACCGACAGGAGGAGATCACTTAAATGTGATTGAACGCACACCTTGGTCACCGAATTGCTGAACCTAGTGAAAATCCTCATAGTTTGTTGGTTTATTATATGGCGAACGTAAATTCATATTTACTCCAATTAAAAAATAACACTTCACAGAAAATATTTTCAAAGTATGTTCATTTAAAATTAAAATTTGTTTGTTAATGACGTTGTCAATTGCCAGGATCATATCAGCGCCGTTGGTGTACCGAAATTTCTTCCCACATTAGTTCGTTTTACATACCAGTAAAATTATATGTATGCCCGTGTATAAAGTTATATGTATGCCTTGCTATTTTCTGAAATTATGCAACCTATTAAATGGCGGATGTGCCTTAAATTTATCTCCGTCTGAACCATAAATATTATTTACACGTTAGGGTAGGCGAACTCTCTCTGAATGAAAGAGCTGTTTAAGTAACGTAATTTGCTTTGGAATGAAGTGCATCCTACCGGGTAAGTTTATCAAGGCGTGTATTATCTATCCACCTCAAATCTCCGTAGGAAACGATTCATCTGTCATATGAGTCCTGTGTCAAAATTTGCAAAAAGAAAATAGGAGATCTGAACAACTTAGGAATCAAGCGCTACAACAAATTACGAGACATCTTGATGCCAAAACGGGTGCTGTACTGTCACGTCATATAAAACATATTAAATGAAAATGGCTACTTGAAATGATTTACACATCACAATTTCCTTTGATACACATCACAAATTTCCATTGATTAAAGGTAAAACATATATTACGAAATGAATAAATATGTCTTTGTTTCCTGGGCTTGTAGACTGTGATCTAGAAGTCATCGAAAACACCGACGTTTCACCAAAGATTGTGCTTGTCATCTCCAGAGTGACGGTGATCCTTAGCCCGCTTTGGTCAGAGCTCGATTTAAACTTTCGGGTTGCATAGAATGCTGAAACTTAGGACAACTAGTTCACCTGTGAAAGTCTCGTGCATCTAAGTGTATACTTTCTTACAAAAAAATGTAGTTTTTGTGTATACTTTCTTAGTGATAATTGAGCATTGCAGGCCTTTCCAGAATCTTTGATGCTAATGAAATCTTCTCATTAGGGCATACCTACCAACCTAAACAACTTAGGTACCTTCCTTTTTTAGACCAATGCATATTGGACATATTTTAAACGTCATAAGACAACAGAAGTTACGAAAATCTTAAATCGCAAGTTATGAATTTGTCATGTCATACTAGACTATTGAGAATGAACAGTTCCAATAGAACACAGTCTTTCCACTCACAGTATGCGTGAAGTTTGGCTTGCTGGTATAATGGGTGTTTGCATACACTTTCAGCACCAAACTCTTATTTACAGGAGGAACCATTCCGTCAATTTCGTCACCAGATGGATAAATCTACTCACTAACATACGCAGTGCAATAACTTAATTACTAGAGTGTTCCTGGTAGCAAATAGTCAGAGTAAGTGAATCACACCTCTTGGAAATAATAACACACAGCAACTCCCAGGATAATCAAGATAAGCATCTAGTCTTTCTGAGAACCAAACACCAAACTTATTTTTTATAGTTTGCAGTTATTTGGTCCACTTAGTCCTGATCAGCGTATTTATGTATGCTCATAAGAAGTGCTGTGAAAGAAAACACACAGTAACTCTCGTGTAGATCAGGATAAGGATATTAAAACTGAAATTCGTTTGCAATTACTTCATTACTGATCCCCCTATTTTTGTTTTCTTATTAAAGGTGCTATGAACGAGATAGATAAGTATCTTTACTTGTGTAAAGTTATTACATAAAACCTCAGTGCAAGTTCATTAACAGCTCATGCATATTTAAGATACAAATTAAAGATGGCAAAAAAAGGGAAAATAGAGAACATTGCCTGGAACTGAACAAATTTGATATGGCTTCGCTCACCTTGGCCAGGGAATTGCCAATGTTTTACCATTTCCTTTGGACAGTCAGTAAATCCCAACATACTCATCTCCTACTAGCTAAACTTAAAAAACTTTTGTGTACATGTGATTCTGCGCTAGTTCTACCAATGTGCACATTCCGCCAGTCTTCATCCTTAGCATAAAATGGACGGAATCTCCTGCCCTCCAGCCTCCCAGTCTAACCATATCGTATTTTTTCTTCCTAACCTAAGTATGACTCTCTTTATTTCCTTTGCTAGGCTTAGAAAAGGCTTAATGTCACAGCCGATTGAAATTAATTCCTGTCGGCTATGATTTGTTAGCCTTCTTTTGACACCTTTTCATGTGTTTCTGTACCCATTTGTTTTAAAATTGCAGCGATTTGTCGAAGTTTTCGTGTGTGGTCTTATAAGGTGTTAAAAATGTTGGACTGTTCAAATAGTTGATATGATCTCTACGTATTATGTTCCCACTACAGCAAGGAACAATTTCAAGCCAAAAATTTTGTCAATTCTGCTCCATTGTTTGCTATTTTAGTTTACTTCTAAAACATAGTATATATTAAGTTAATATAATTGGAGTTTAACAATGGTGTTAACCAAAGTTAACAGTCATAGCACAAAAGTTAATTGCTTTTTCCTGCATTATAGGACACGTTTACTAAACACAATAACTGAATAAATAATCTGATTTTAATGATACTAATATGTTTTCAGTAATTTCAATGATTCTCTGCCAAGACTTTATTTTTATTTTAAAGATTATTTTAATCTTAAGCAATTTTGAATGAAATTAATCATCCATAAATGCCTGATCACGTTCAACTTCCATGGATGAAGCAAATAGAGCTATGCAAATAAGTGGCAGCACCAGCGATGACTTCGCCGGCGGCGTCTGAAATTGTAAATACAACAAGAATTAGAACCAACAACAATGCACAACTTCTAATGTTAGAACCTTTTGCCATACTTTATAGTTAAACTCATTTGATTTATATGCATCACATAGACCCTTTTGGTTACTCGTAGAGATAATGAAGAAAATTCCTGTTTGCTGGACAACATGTCAAAGACACCTTGAAGAAACCTTTCTAGGCGTATCCAGTGACATCCAGTTTTTCTTCTGCAAGCTTGATGCTGCTGCTTCGCTTCTTGTATTCAACGCTTCCTGTTGCAGGAAACCGATTAAATAAGATTATGTTAAGACTTCGAAATCGAATACCAAAGAGCTTCACTTGAATATTTCCTGGCAACAAACATACATTTTGTACCTTTGGGGGAATGGGCAATAATGAGTAACAATACTAGATAATACGTAACTGAAATTCCCAAATGTTAATAATTTGGCTACATTTGAACCATTAATATCATGTGTAAAACTGTTCAGCCATTTTTATTTAAAAATTTGAACGGAAATATAAAATATATTTGATATATTCTGAGAAAACTTTGAACAAAATGTAATTTGAAGTAGTGGAATTCGGGTTGTGTGAATTTCAATTTAAAGATAATTTTTTCCGTATATGTATTCATTTTAAAATGGAATTCTCTGCTGTGTATTCTTAAATAAGGTCCGCATGAGGTCAGAATAAGAAAAATCAACAAGTTAAATTTAGAAATAATTTCTTAGATCAACCTCCTCACACTTGTCAATTTTAGAATATTTACCTTCTAACGTATTATGTGTCTTAAATGAGCAAGTTAAGAAATTGAGCGATTGTGGCATACTTTCGCCACAAACACGTCATCCACCACAAAGATTTCTTGTCAGTCGTTGAAATCCGAGACAATTGCCTTGCTACTAAGTTTAAATCATGTCATAGATGTCCAACTGATATTTTCTATTGTGTAGACTTGTTGTTGGTCTTACACATGGAGAGCGGAAAAACAATGTGCAAAAGGTTGTAGACTATAACGGCAGTACCAAATTACGCATTTTGAGGGTAGAAGCAAAAGGTTGTTGTTTGATGTTTTTCTTTATATATATATTGTAATTTACGTCCTCCAACGTTAAGTCATATCGGACGATGAATGGAATGGGTGAAATGATGCTGAAATGAGCTCAGGGTCCATAGAGCTTAGAGTTAGCCGACATTCGTCTTCCAGGATAAGGGAAAAACCCGGAAAAGCCCTTATCCAGGTAACTCACCTGATCGATATTCGAACTCGGGAACTCTTGAACGTGAGGCAGACACGCTACTAAGGCAGGTAGAAGCAAAAAGTCTCAAATGCAGTGCAAATACAGAAGGGCTGCGTGAACATAAAAACATAATGGAAATCGGACTTAAAAATATTTATTTGCTCGTGAAAATATTATACAACTCACACAAGTGTGTACGTACCTTCTAATTAATGGCCAGTGGTACACAATGAGAAACCAATACTGTACAAGATGAGCGTTCAGTATTACCATACCATCCAGTAGACATCAGACACACCTAGTGAGAGTAACTGGTACTACCTAAGAGTACGTTTTGCTTACATCAAACACACTTAGAAACAGTGACTAGCACTGTACAAGAGTACGTTTTGTTTACATCAAACACACGTGGTGAAAGCGACTAGTACACTATCAGAAAGTAACCATTACATACGCGTACACTGCAGTATTGTACTGAACAAGACGAGCGTTCGGCATTATCGTCCTGCCCAGTAGACTTCATACACAAATACGACATTGAACATCAGACACACTTAGTAGCAGTGACTAGTGCAAATCAGAAGATGACCATTACGTGCGTGAATTGTGTTCTACTCTTTTTACTGAACAAGACGAGCACGTCACTTCAGACACAGCTAGGGACAAGAGTGCGTTTTGTTTACATCTGATTCGCCGCAAACAGGTTTCATAATCGGAGAAGGATTTATTGTTGCATGTAGAGCTGTAAAAAATTCCTGCGGTACTTTGTTTCTATCCTCAAAATGCTTACTTTTGTACCGGCTTTCTACTGTACATATTATTGGTTTTCCCAGAAAAAATAGGCATAAATGGAATACTACACTCGCGGAGACGGCCAATGACTCCCACAAACTTCTCCGCCCATAAAACGTCCAATATATCCATTATAAATTGAGTATTCATATGCAAGGTTATTCCTCAATTCATGTTAAGTATTCGTGGTTCATTTACATATGAATTCATTAAAATGAAACAATAACGCAAGTTACTTGCAATATGCAATTATTCAAATATTTAGTCATGGAAATGAACCCTTTACTATAAAATAAAAACAGAAGAACAGCAAACCATTGATTTCTGTCAAATGATAAACCTTCACTTTGGAAAGTATAAACATACAGTTTGGAATATTTAAAAAAAAAGATTAATGCCACAATATATTGCATATTCCTCATTTTATCATATATTATATATAATATATATGAAGGGGTCGATCCCACCACTAGAGGTGCGGATTTTATGTCCGGGGTATAAGACCGGTGCCCACTGAGCATCATGGAGAGTGAGGAGCGCCCCAGGTTGCGGCAGGGGATGCCGAGATGCTGACCACATTTCCACCCCGTATCGGTTGGATGAATGCCCACATCTACCTTGCATATGTGGGTATGAAGCCGGTGGTGGGGTTGGCAGCTATGGTCCACTTGGGCTGTTACGCCATGGGTTGATTTGATATATACATATATATGTTATATAATTATATATAAATATATACATTATATATATAACAACGAATGAATAATGTAAATATTGAAATAATAATTTTAAGTATATTTAATTGAAATCGAAATAAAATTAGCTGACCATAATGACAGATATATTAATAAATAATGTATGAAATATCTTACATATTTCTTACATTTGCCAACACATATTCTCATAAAATTGGTAAACTCGTCAATCAATGTTTATAGAATACATTACCATATAAGTTTAATTTATATACATACTATCGTAGGAACTAATTTCGTGAATTGTTAGGATCTGCAATTACTGCTTCAACAGTGGTAATTTGTTATATATGCAGTTCATATTTTATATATACGATCCTGTAAGATGTAAGCAGGTAATCAGTATCTGAACTTTCGCTTTAGAAGGGTCGTAATCACGACTATAAGGAAGACCGGAGTGAGTTGTAGGCTTTTTTACAAAGAAATTTTAAGATAAGCATTTCTTATTCTGTCTGGAAGTGTCAGGTAAGACGCTGAATGTTTTGAGTCAGTTACGAAAATTCCTTTATAACGGGAAGCTGATTTTGCTACCAATCTGTGTAGATATCCTCCTTATCTAGAGTTAGAATTGTATATTTATAAATGACTTACACACTTACGCTAATCTTTGGTGCAAAATACTATAAGTGATAAAATATATTCATATATTAAGGTTACAATTTCCAGAGTAACGAACCGGTCCCTTCATTGTACTCTGTAATGATTACAAAAGGGAACCTTGCTTTTTTTCAGTTAGAAATAGTTTGGCTCAGAAGATGGAGTGAAAAGAAGGTCTTCCGCTATTTAAATAGCTGAGCTTCAGTTAGAGGATATGCACATATGTACTAATTTGTGTTTCCCAGTTTAAGCGCTGAACTACGTATCTGCGAATCCAGAAGCTTAGTTGCATACGTTCAAAAATGTTATGTCTATGTTATTATTTCTTATGTTCTCGTTTGGACAATGAGAGCCGTACCTCATTATCTCATTACATTCGTTTAATCAAAATTAAGGACAGCTTTGTTCCCTTCAACCATTTCGCAATTAGACAATTTTATGAAGACATTCGCAAACTGAGTGTGAAAAGAATTATGAATATCAGCATTTAGGAAGATGATCATCACAGCAGTTGCTTATTCTAACAGCACTCGAGTTGAAGAAGCATGTTTTATTATCCTTGGCAGCTGACTTGTATATTATAATCAGAGACAGAAGACCCTGAAGTGACGGGAAAAATATCCACAATTCATTGCATTGCGTCTGGACGTCAAATTTTAGTTAATATTTGTGCAAAATCGTTGTAAGAAGTGCACAAGACTTTGTTTTCTAGCAGTTTGCTTTTGCAGAAACGAACCGCAGGTTATGATGATTCCACTAACTCATCAATAAATGCCACCAAGCTAGTGTTACTACTTAGACTTGTTAAAATGTCTATATTTCTTCCGATATTCCTTTTGCTATAACTGGCAAGAAGACATGCATAGCATCGAATAGGACCTTTAAAAGTACTAGGAAACTGTTTTAGACAGATTGACCAGTCACACAGCGATGTGCAAACTTGATATTGAGGCTGTCTGGCGGAACTATGAAGGTCACACACACGGAAAACAAGATCAAGGCCTCGATAATCCTCCAAGTGGAAAGTTGAAAGTAAAAGGATATCTTACACACGATTGCTGTTAAGATATCAATATCAGACGAAGCAAACGAGGCAGAGAGAGAGAGAAGGGAGGAAGGGAGAATTATTAGAAACATAAGTACATACTGAAACGTGCGAACAAATCACACGGTTGCGATAAATGAGGGAAAAGACTTCAAAAGGGATTATAGCCGGTTTCTTCTGCTCTCTATACTCCGGGCCATTTCCACGTAATGAGTTAATAATGAACTGAGCACTTGTGTGTGTCACCTTTCGTAAGTGTTGACATTTGGCCGTAGTGCACAGACCGGAACCACATATCACTTTGTGAAGTCGTCATAATCCTTAAACATAAGTATCCTTTCTTTCATCATCAAATAACGAATTCACCTGAATAACAGGACTGACAAAGTCTCCAATTATATAAGACTATTTGTTGTAGCGAGTCCTTAATTCTAGAGTTTGATGATGACATACTTTATGAACTTAGTCTAGTGTTCTTTCACCAGATAAGTTATCAGATGAATTAATGAAATGAACGATAACGTGAGGGAAAGCTACTTGATGTCAATAACTAAAGGAAAACCGCATAGTACAGCCTTTAAATCTACATTAATTTCTACATAAGCAGTACCTAGACGATAATAATTTATTTGCTACATATTTATTTATTTATTTTATGTTATTTTACTTATTTATTTCCATCTGTCTCTTTTTTTCTTTCATTGTTTCTTTCTTTCTCTCTTTTTCTTTCTTTGTTTCTCCCTTTCTTCTTTCTGTCTCTCTTTCTCTCTTCTTTTCTTTCTCTCCCTTTCTTTCTTTCTCCATTCTTTCTCTCTTTTTCGTTCTTTCCTTCTCTCTCATTCTTTCTTTCTTGCTTGGTTCTAATATTTTGTTTTCCATTCTCTTCTTCTTCTTCTTCTTCTTCTTCTTCTTCTTCTTCTTCTTCTTCTTCTTCTTCTTCTTCTTCTTCTTCTTCTTCTTCTTCTTCTTCTTCTTCTTCTTCTTCTTCTTCTTCTTCTTCTTCTACTACTACTACTACTATTACTACTACTACTACTACTACTACTACTAATAATAATAATAATAATAATAATAATAATAATAATAATAATAATAATAATAATAATAATAATAATAATAATAATAATAATAATAATAATAATAATAATAATAATAATAATAATAATAATAATAATAATAATAATAATAATAATAATAATAATAATAATAATAATAATAATAATAATAATAATAATAATAATAATAATAATAATAATAATAATAATAATAATAATAATAATAATAATAATAATAATAATAATAATAATAATAATAATAATAATAATAATAATAATAAATGAAAAATCTCAACTATAAATTTGGCTAAAGTGGCATTCTAATTTAGATCCGTTTTAGCAGTTTGCGTCAAACTTTGATACCACATTGATATAAAAGCATGGTTATTTACGACAGATTGTGGAGTGGTTCTTCTATTTATTTAAATTCACAGCTTTTAATAGCCAACCTAATAAAACATTGCTTAAAATGTTCGTTTTAAACAAATTCAGACATGATTCCAACACTGTTTCCTTTCTGCTGGGAACATTTAAACGCTTCGATCTAAATTGCATCACATTTGACTGCGCTAAAGTTATGTGTAGTTTTAGTCAAATTTTGATATTTTGGAACAACCGTGCAACATCACAATTCAACACTATAAGACAATATACAACCTTTCAATGATTTATGTCTATTATATTGACTCATTTACTGATACTTGTTTATTTAGATCTTAGATATGTACATATGTATATTATATTGATTAGATATAATAATAATAATAATAATAATAATAATAATAATAATAATAATAATAATAATAATAATAATAATAATAATAATAATAATAATAATAATAATAATAATAATAATAATAATAATAATAATAATAATAATAATAATAATAATAATAATAATAATAATAATAATAATAATAATAATAATAATAATAATAATAATAATAATAATAATAATAATAATAATAATAATAATAAATGAAAAATCTCAACTATAAATTTGGCTAAAGTGGCATTCTAATTTAGATCCGTTTTAGCAGTTTGCGTCAAACTTTGATACCACATTGATATAAAAGCATGGTTATTTACGACAGATTGTGGAGTGGTTCTTCTATTTATTTAAATTCACAGCTTTTAATAGCCAACCTAATAAAACATTGCTTAAAATGTTCGTTTTAAACAAATTCAGACATGATTCCAACACTGTTTCCTTTCTGCTGGGAACATTTAAACGCTTCGATCTAAATTGCATCACATTTGACTGCGCTAAAGTTATGTGTAGTTTTAGTCAAATTTTGATATTTTGGAACAACCGTGCAACATCACAATTCAACACTATAAGACAATATACAACCTTTCAATGATTTATGTCTATTATATTGACTCATTTACTGATACTTGTTTATTTAGATCTTAGATATGTACATATGTATATTATATTGATTAGATATAATAATAATAATAATAATAATAATAATAATAATAATAATAATAATAATAATAATAATAATAATAATAATAATAATAATAATAATAATAATAATAATAATAATAATAATAATAATAATAATAATAATAATAATAATAATAATAATAATAATAATAATAATAATAATAATAATAATAATAATAATAATAATAATAATAATAATAATAATAATAATAATAATAATAATAATAATAATAATAATAATAATAATAATAATAATAATAATAATAATAATAATAATAATAATAATAATAATAATAATAATAATAATAATAATAATAATAATAATAATAATAATAATAATAATAATAATAATAATAATAATAATAATAATAATAATAATAATAATAATAATAATAATAATAATAATAATAATAATAATAATAATAATAATAATAATAATAATAATAATAATAATAATAATAATAATAATAATAATAATAATAATAATAATAATAATAATAATAATAATAATACAGTACATGCTATAGTTTTAAAATTCTTTGAGAGTATGTATACATCGTTAAGTTTAAATTTATCTCTCAGTTTAAATGTATTAATGGTACATATTGTATAACCACTCTTAACTTATTAAAATTATATCATTATAAGCATGTGATCATTGATATTTCTTAAGTAAATAACTGTCAGCAGTAATTACGCGAACGTTTCATTTATGTAATTGTGAACATCTGAGATCTTATTATAATTATTTGTATACCCTTTAAAAATAATTCAAGAATCTCTAATTAAAAATGTTTGAAAATGCTTAAAATTTTATATTTCTATATATGATTATGAAACTATAACCAATAGCGATCCATAAGCTAACGAATTTCATATATTAAAGACGGGAGCAGACTTCTGCTAACACCCATATATGTACTCCATTGTATTGTGTGTTTGTACACGTATTGAATATTTGTTCATCTTTATTTTACTTGCTTTTAAAACAATTATTGAGAAAGTTACATATTAGTTTCCGAACATTCTAATGGAAAATGAAAGTAAAGAAAATAAGCAGATTCATTTAATACATCACTTTAATTTTTGGAATATCTACAAAATTACGAACAAATTATTATTATTAATATTATTATTATTATTATTATTATTATTATTATTATTATTATTATTATTATTATTATTATTATTATTATTATTATTATTATTATTATTATTATTATTATTATTATTATTATTATTATTATTATTATTATTATTATTATTATTATTATTATTATTATTATTATTATTATTATTATTATTATTATTATTATTATTATTATTATTATTATTATTATTATTATTATTATTATTATTATTATTATTATTATTATTATTATTATTATTATTATTATTATTATTATTATTATTATTATTATTATTATTATTATTATTATTATTGTTATTATTATTATTATTATTATTATTATTATTATTATTATTATTATTATTATTATTTTATTTATTTATTTTTTGCAATTTACGTCCTCCAACGTTATCGGACGATGAATGGAATGGGTGAAATGATGCTCAAATGTGCCCAGGGTCCATTGAGCTTAGAGTTACCCGACATTCGTCTTTCAGGATAAGGAAAAAAACCTGGAAAAAGCCTTGTCCAGGTAACTCACCCTGACCGAAATTCGAACTTGGGACCTCTTGAACGTGAGGCAGACACGCTACCATCTATGCTACCGAGGCGGGCAACAAATGATTAAACATGAGATAATTGGCCACATACAAAAACATACCTGTGAGTTTTTAAGTATATGATGCTGAAATTCTGCTGAAAATATTAAAATAATTGTTCGAAATTTGCTTTACTGAAATATTTTAAGGAATCGTTGAAAAAATATGCTTTGGAAAAGGGAATTTAAAATTCAAACTGCATGTAATATGTACAGGAATATCATAAGAAAAGCTTCAGATAAGCCAGATTAATCAATGATATGGTAAAAGTACAAAAATGATGAATTTTTACTAATATTCACAGATGCCATAAGTTGACGTTAGGGTCCGTTGGTCAGCTGTAGGAATATTGTAAGCTTCTGTTTTAGGATATGCCGTAAATATGGATATAGCTCCAAACTCATGCCAAGTTTCACTGGCAGTCTTGCAGGAAAAGTTCCCAAAGCTATCCGTATAAATGCTTGAGTAACTCATTCATAAGTTACGTCAGTAATGTCATGCCCTGGGAGTCCCACGACTCTCCCGAGAAACAGGTTTACGTTACGGTGAGCCTAGTCCATTTTATAACTGGACTAGGTGTTCACAGCAGAAAAGTGGAACCAGCTCCTGATTTACTCCATATGGGGAAGATAGTTTGATTGCCTGAAGTTAATTATGAATCGATACCTACAGGATGGAAACGGGGTAGCAAGAAATCTACTCTAGCGAATAAACAATGCAGTCGCAAGTTCCACATCTGAGTATACCTGTCCCATGTATGTGCACATCCAGACTCCGTGACGCATAAAGTTTCTGGCTATAGGAAAATCCCTTCCCAGCAGTAGCGGGTTGAGAAGCCTGGCCGACAAGCTGGGATGACACAGTCGACTACTGAGGCAGTCCATATGCACGCATGCGATTGCTGACTTATTACAACTTAAATAAAGTTTTAAGTAATTAACAAAATGAGTTAATGCCTTCTTACAGCCCTCTCTCTGCAAAATTAATAAGCCATGGCTTACTAATTTCCTATTACATTTGTCAATAAATTAATTTTAGTAGGAGTACCTATAATATTGATTCGTTTTGTTACATCCTCAAAGCGATGTTCTCCTGCTCAGAAAAGCAAATTCTTTGCCAGGTTGAGTCAACATACGTGGTGTGTGAAGTCAATGAAGCTAACAGATGGTGGGGGGAGGCAGTACACGTCACACATGTCCTTGCAAGCTAAGTGCACCGTCATCTACTGATTCATTCATTTACTGTTTCCACCCAAAATAATGTACGTTCTGGAAACTCCGTGTTTACTAACCTTGTTATGGGGGATCTACAAGTTATCATCTCCTTTCGTGGTCGTCATATTATGCGACTGTTTCCTTCCAGTTTCTCCTCGTGACGACATCTATAGGCTCTGGTACTGTATTCTCTCAATAATTTTCATTTGTGATGCAGTTTCGGGAGGTATTATGTATATGACTTTAGATTTCCTTATATTTACAATAAAGTGCCATTGTTTAAAAGTTAATTATACAAGTATAAGTTTAAATGTGATTATATTAAAGTTTGTATATATTAATCACAGATATAATCCTATACAATGGTTAAACCACATTACAGGATGAACACAGCAGCATATTGAACCCCGATAGCATTCGTGTATATTTCATGTTTTCATAATCTCTAGCCATTATAGGTTAATCAGATAGCAAAAATCGTGTTCTAGTATACTAGAGCTTTCAAATTTTAACATATTGACTTTGATAGCCGCAGTCATTAAGGCATGGCCTAGTAAACAGCAGGTCTGCGATTCATATTCCGCCAGGATCATCCTACCAGTTTTACGGGGTTTTCCTCAGCCTTCATAATTATTAAATGTCGGGGAGCTACTCTAAACTGAAGCTTTCCTTCCAAATGTCCTTTCACAAGTATCATTTCATTTCAGTGTTCACCGCCCTATGTCATAAGAATGGAGATAAACACTATTAGAAATTATTATTATTATTATTATTATTATTATTATTATTATTATTATTATTATTATTATTATTATTATTATTATTATTATTATTATTATTATTATTATTATTATTATTATTATTATTATTATTATTATTATTATTATTATTATTATTATTATTATTATTATTATTATTATTATTATTATTATTATTATTATTATTATTATTATTATTATTATTATTATTATTATTATTATTATTATTATTATTATTATTATTATTATTATTATTATTATTATTATTATTATTATTATTATTATTATTATTATTATTATTATTATTATTATTATTATTATTATTATTATTATTATTATTATTATTATTATTATTAGTTAGGTGCTGTCAACGCTCTTCCTAATGGCATCATTTGATCCACAGGTGTTTGAACTACACTATGTTAAGCATATAGTATAAATGTTACCTTCAACCATGAATATTTCAGCAGGAGGGACCATATCTTGAGGTAAATGCTTCGCAATTCGAAAGAAAACCTTTTAAAATATCCACTAGTACGTATTTAGCAACGCCACGCTTTAAATGATACAGCATATAACTCATGTTGCGAAGAAATGAGATAAATCAGACTGAATTTTATTGTACATATGCAAAGTACTGATACAATTCACTAAAATTCAAAATAATTGTAATTTAATTCCAGATTACCACTTCACTTGTACCTATATTCAAGATTTTCGGAATAATAGCGAAAGGATTGGATACCAGCAATTATCAATAAATGTGAAACATATTCTGTCAGACCCAAAGGATCAGATTCAAACACACTACCCCTGTATCATAATGAGGCTATGTCACATAAACGGAATCGCTTGTTATTTGAAGCCTTGGTGAAAAGGTGGAAGGTCCAAATTTGGGCTACCATTTATCTTTTCCTTTATATCTCATTTTATATTAAACAAATATCCAGGAAAACCAACACACTTAACAGAGTAAAACATTGCCTTTGAAATAAATATGAGTGATGATTAAAATGTAATTAAATTAGTTAATACAAATTTTCCAGAAAACATCGCAACTTTGCAGGTTTTTCAACTATGGTCTAAATTCGGGCTACAGGTAAATTTACAACAGTGAAATTGAAAAAAAAAAAAAAAAAAAAACACTGAAAAATAAATTATTTTAATTTAATATATACCTATTTAGTGTTCAGAATCCATATGTCTAAATCCATATACCAATTATGATAAAAATGCTACATGCTACCAGTTTCTCATGATAATGTTAGACAGTTTAATTTCAAAAGAAAATGAAAAATAGCTTTCAATTTATGGAATCTAAAAGAATGGGTTAATGTATTAAATTATTTGCGAAAATCGCAGATGTGGAGGTCTTTATTGGCTCCAACACACTCTTTATATGCCCTCACTTTGCACATAACACACATTACCCACAATTCTCTTCTTGTATCATCAAAGAAAAATCTCTCACAAATAATGCAAGCAACAACACCATCTTCTGGCTTGTTTATACACACAGCCAATTCCCAGTCACTTACTTCATCATCTACGAAGTCCAAGACAGCGTCCTCTGAATCTTCTGTGTCTGAATCCTAATTTCGTCTACCCTTCCCTATACCTTTAATTTTGCCTTTCTTCCTTGTTTATCTTTCGCAGTTGTTAACCCTTTAGATAAATTAACATCGTCTGTTTGTTCTTCACAGTTTAACTTATTTTTTTTTTTCTGATTTCTCCTTTGGCTGGGGGCATTTAAATGGACCAGTCTTTTCCAAGAGAGAGAGAGAGAGAGAGAGAGAGAGAGAGAGAGAGAGAGAGAGAGAGAGAGAGAGAGAGAGAGAATGCATTTTTTGCATGGAAAGCCAGTTATAACACGTGGTCTTACAGTAGCTTTACGATTTCTATTGCTCTGCTTTCTTTTGGCTGAAGGAAGAGGTGCTATGTTGTAAGGGCCTTACGCTTTTTGAGGGAGATCTATCTAGTTGAGGCTCTTGAAGTAAGGGGCCGACAGTGTCAGATATTCCAGGTTCAGCTGTGTTTGATGTCAGATGTGTAGAATACAGTTCTTTGTTGATTAGTTGTGGTACTGAACTGCAAGTTTTGTCTGTGATTAGCTAAGTAATCAGCCTGTTTTTTTAGAGGACAAATCCTCACTTCCTTGAAACCATGTACTGCAATTTCTGCCCGCCACAGTAGCGTAGATGGTAGCATATCTGCCTCACGTTCAGGAGGTCCCGAGTTCGAATCTCCGTCAGGGTGAGTTACCTGGATGAGGCTTTTCCGGGGTTTTCCCTTATCCTGAAATACGAATGTCGGGTAACTCTAAGTTCCGTGGACCCCGGACGCATTGAGCATCATTTCAACCATTTCATTCATCGTCTGATATGACTAAATGTTGGAGGATGTAAATTACAACAAAAAAAAACTGCAGTTTCTCCTATTTGCACCTTCAAATATGCTTTGCCTAATAACTCCATAATTTCAAGAGGGGTCACTGCACTTTGTGAATGGTGTAGCCAGTGCTTAACCACCTCGTTTTAATATCCCTTTAAGGTTACCTATAAAGGTTTTGTGTAAGGGTTGAAGTTTATGAGTGCAGTATGAGGGGCAGCGACACAATATTTAAATGGTTTTCTGCTGCAGAATCAATTGACTTAAGGTTAAGAACATGGCTAAAATACTTAATCGGAATTAAGGAGCACTGGATTCTGGTTTGACAGTTTTAGTTTTTCCACGAAGTGACTGAACCAATTTGTGAAGAGATTTGCCTGAATCCATCCCGACGGGTGAGCGATACCAACCGTTCATGGATGAGTCCCTTTTGCAATGTGACTGTTCATGTTTGGGTGGGGGGGATACCACGAATGGCAGAACATAGTGTCCGAAAGCACTCATACAAGCAATCACTGTCACAGTTGTTAATGCAGAATTTTGCCGATTTCTTTTTCTGTCAATCACATATTGGAATTCACTGCGTAGGCTTCAGCGGTGGTTGTCATTTGTAGCTAAGTCTTTCGAGGAAAGCCAAGTCTTGGCTCTTAATACATCCCATCACCCACTAGCTATCAGACGAGCAGTAGCCAACTCACGTATACATAGAGCCACCCGCATATGTGATCCCGAGTACCTTCAAGGAGAACTATACCACATACAACATGTCCTGAAAGTAAATGGATATCCGAAAAGGCAAATAAAAATATTTCCACCCGAGTAACAATATAGCCACAGAAATATACAAAGTCAAAACAATAGAATGGCTGCCATATGCAAAAGGAACAACTGATAAGATAGCAAAATCATTAGTGAAACACAACGTCATAACCAGATACAGGCCTACTAAGAAACTGAAGACATTCTTGCACCCAGTCAAAGACAGACACCCCCTGCACAACGCTTGAGTTTACAAGATAGATTGTGACTGCGGAGCTTGATATGTAGAAGAGACAAGTAGATTAATAATGACCAGAGACGGAAACATGTTAGAACTTTATGCTGGAACCAACCCAAAGAAATCAGCAGATGCCACATCCACAGGATATCATATCCACGTTGATCAAGCACAGCATCTAGCCAGCTCTGATCAGTTTACACACGAATGATCAGAGAAGGTATACCTAGAAATATTTAAACTAAACAACAGCATCAACAGGGATAATGGGAGGCACCTCCGCGCCGTATGGCAAATACTTATAAAAGCACAAGGATTGGCGGACCAGTAGCCAATGGGAACAAGAGGGGCGGGCCCAAGTCTCCACCACCCCGAGGGTAAATAAGCGTGCAGCCTCTCACCTCATAACCCACTACCAAAGAAAATACCCATAAGAAACCTGCAAAATCCTTCAAAGAAAACCCTATCTGCAGTAAAATCCATTAACTGGGTGGGCACGCAGCAAAAACCTTCGGGCTGTATACAGCCTGTCAGTACCACGGACGGACGGTTGGATGGAATCAGCACAGTTCCTGCGGTGCTGTTAAGACTATCCAGCAGAAGAGTAACACTGAAGAAGTCCTACATAGGAGGACACAGCGTTGGCAAGAGAATTATTAGCAGCCAAGACAGAGCCTTCCCTAGAAGACTTAGCTACAACATACGGGAATTTACATTGAACAGTGGTTAATCTCGTTTCCTGCTGATTGTAGATTCTTTCAGCAGAAATTTGTGTTTATCGAAAGCTTCCTCCAACAATTTAAAAGAAAGTGTCACCGTTTTCCTAACTAAATCCTAAGGCACATGTAAATGATGTTCCACATGGCTTAGGCAACCACTAAGGAAGGCAAGGAAGACTAAGGCGTTGCAGGAAAGGATTCACCTGGCTCTGCCAGTTTATCCATTGTTAAAAGGAGTTTGTTCTTTGTTGTTTCTGAATGCTAACTGGTATGCAATTCGGCGCAGCTGTGCAAATGTGGAACCATAAAATCTTCCTTCTGTGTGAAGTAAATTGTCTGTCAACTAACTCTCCATTTCCCGGGTCAATACAGGCTTTCTGCCTATTTGGTCAACACGAATTTTGAAGGAGAAACGTCTAATCTTTTGCTTAAAGACTGCAATTCTGTACGAGGTACATTAAATATTTTGGTGGCCTTTAGAGTGGTAGCCCTCTTTTTGCACGGGCAGCTTAAATTGCCTTTATTATATTTGATTCATTCCATTTCCTCGTTTTATCTTTACGGATGTACTTTGCAATTCTACTTGGCATTCTGTAAAAAAGGAGATCATTTTAGCCTTTTAATAAAATGATCTAAATTGGACTGGTAGCCCGAATTAGGCTGTACGCTGTAGCCCAAATTTAGTTCCTTCACCGTTAAAACTTTTTAAATAATATACCAATTAACAATTGATTAACTGCTTAAATTAAATTGATTCTGTGAAATTCAAATATCCTTAATAGGATAGTTGCAATCTTATAAATTAAGCACAAGTATTATGTTAAAAAAATACATACCTGAAAAAGTTCTGCAGACGTTAAAATCAGCGTTATTCTATTATTCATGGAGAGAGCTCGTACTGACTGGCAAAATTCATCTGTCTGTGATACTGACTCTGAGTATTGTTTAAAATTATTTCCACTAAGATTCAGCATTTTCCAGTACTCCAAACCTCACTGAATTAAGACCCTTGCCCATTATTTATATGTGGACATGTTGCAATGCAAGGAAAAGGCATCTATTGCTTTATATTATGTACTTCATTTACGGGTTGTTCCCGAGTTAAATGAGATGCGGATTTGCCGTATAGGTAATACATATGTATGAATGAGCTATTCCAATTGAATCCTTGATACCAAACTTCTCCAGTAGTTTTCATATCTATTCTACATAATGAAAACTTCGAACATTTTTACGTGGCTTTTAAAATGCGATATCCCCAGAACATTGTGTATTTGTCAAATGTATGTGTGTGGGTGTGGGTGTGTGTGTGTGTGTGTGTGTGTGTGTGTGTGTGTGTGTGTGTGTGTGTGTGTGTGTGTGTGTGTGATAAGGTTAAAAGCACGTTGAGCACGCTGATGATTGGAGTCAGACATATACTGGTACCGACATAGGCCGTTCAACAATGAAGAAAATGCTGCAAAGCAGACGACTCTTCCATATTTTTCGTTAATTAAGCCTCTATATTCATTCGGAAGAGGCTCGTCTTAAACTCCATCATCAGTAATACAACCACAATGGTTTTATTTCTTTGTAACTTTATATAAAGAGAGAAAACTGTATTCACTATCCTAAAGTTCTAAATCACCGCAGAACGATAAAATATTGATGTTTTAACATGGAACCATACTTATCATCACAACGATCATTCACAAGAGTAGGGGCAATTGACTGGTTCTGTTTAGTGTATTGTCAGAAGTAACTGCAAGCAATGATTTGCAAGCAGATTGGTACACCAGCGAAGCTTAACTCTGGCTTATCTTACCCCTTTCTGTCTGATTTTCCTTAGCTGTTACATGTGTGGGAGTTGACAATTCGTTTTCCCATGATTGATTCATTTCATCTGCATAGTCTCTTATTCCATGACTTATCCCCCGCATGGTAACGTTACAATAGCATCCATACGCAAAGCCAACTTACATAGCTTATACATTTGGTCTGAAGTCATTATTATTATTTTTTGTTGTAATTTTACGTCCTCCAACGTTAAGTCATATCGGACGATGAATGGAATGGGTGAAATGATGCTCAAATGAGTCCGGGGTCCATGGATCTTAGAGTTACCCGACATTCGTCTTTTAGGATAAGGGAAAGCCCCGGAAAAAACCTTATCCAAGTAACTCACCCTGACCGAGATTCGAACTCGGGACCTCTTGAACGTGAGGCAGACATGCTACCACCACGCTACCGAGGCGGGCTGAAGTCATTAGGATTCACTTGCTCGTGATATAGTCTCACTTCATCCCTTCGACCCAAAACACACCCAGTAGATAATTTACTCATCGTTAGCCCGCATACCCCTTCGCCTCCTTAAGTCCACTTTTGTTTTAACAAGAGGATATCGAACGGCAATTTTGAACGTTACTCCTAAAACATTGACTTGAAATCATCATAGGAACGACACGTATGTTGAAATAATTATTGAATTAGATGTAAAAGCAAACGGAAACTATATACTAAGCAGAATTTTTAAAATTAATTATTTCCTTAAAACAGAGGCTCAAGTAACTTATGCACTTCAAAACTTGCTACTTATTCTGAATACAGAAATATAATCCAGATGAATTGTTTGCAGACTCGAGTGTGTCGGCCGTGGGTACAGTAGCTTCTGGAGGAAACCTTGGTACGGGCTGTTCGGAGGCTGCCGCGCCTTGGGCAACGTATGGTTCGGCGCCAGGACCCGCTTCTTATCCGTCATACTCGCCATCCTTCTATCCAGGAACTGGTGGCGGGGGTGACTTGACTACCCTGGATCCCGCGATGGGACATCTGCCTTCTGGTGAGTTAATAACCTTAAACTAATCTTCTTGAGTTTGTTTTCTCAAGCCTGGCGGTATATTTGCATCAGTAAGATTTCTAAATATGCTGCTGATGACGTCAGTCTGTTTACCGTATGAATCACTTTCTAGAACTGCTAATAGTAGCCACTTTTGCTTCCATTCGCAACAAGTCAAATTAATCTACTTGCTAAATACATAATTTGGAACAAGCTCTCCATCTGGAGGACAATCAGATGCTAAGTAGCCTAAAGGTCATAGATAACAATGTAAAAACAATAGCATTTTGTTTCAATATTAACTACTTCACAAGTAAAGATGAATTAAAAGTAATACGCCTAAATGTATTATTATCGTCGTTAAGGCTTACAAAAGTATAATTTTTTCAAGACCATTGTAAATTCATCCACAGTTAAGGCCAAATTACATTCCATAATTAAAAAAAAGAAAAAAAAAGAAACAATAATGTCTTGCCGAAAGCAGGGCCGGAGCCAGAGGTGGGGAAAGGCAGATAGCGCAACAGCCTTGCCGCTGACATCACAAAATAAGGGCGTTGAACGACACGAGCCGGAAACATTTGACCTCTTGGTTCTACCGCGCTGGAGTTCCGGGACCTTTCGATTTCGGCAAAACTAAAACAATCGACATTGAGAATGTTCCATCAGGCAATTCTAGAGACTTCGATTTCCACATCCATCTTGCCATGACCCGGGAGAGAGCTAAAGACTGCAAGAAGTCAGCCAGTCAGTCCACCAGCAGTGAGCTAGTCAAAGTAATTTACCCGAGCGAATCGTTCTGTGAGCGTCCAGAAGCTACGAGCAGTCCGATTAGTATGTGCAACACAGGCATACGTCAACGTTAGCAGCTGTGTTTGATCTATGAATCCATAAAAGTGAAAGTAAATGTTTGTTAGCTTTGTACTAACAGTTTTGATGACAAAGAAGATAAGTTTAACACAAACTGGTGTTTATTTCGTCACAATATGTCTCCAAGAAGCCCAAACTCGCATACACACACAGATTATATATATACCAAAATTTATTAGTCAAAATGTTTTGACATTATTATTATTATTATTATTATTATTATTATTATTATTATTATTATTATTATTATTATTATTATTATTATTATTATTATTATTATTATTATTATTATTATTATTATTATTATTATTATTATTATTATTATTATTATTATTATTATTATTATTATTATTATTATTATTATTATTATTATTATTATTATTATTATTATTATTATTATTATTATTATTATTATTATTATTATTATTATTATTATTATTATTATTATTATTATTATTATTATTATTATTATTATTATTATTATTATTATTATTATTATTATTATTATTATTATTATTATTATTATTATTATTATTATTATTATTATTATTATTATTATTATTATTATTATTATTATTATTATTATTATTATTATTATTATTATTATTATTATTATTATTATTATTATTATTATTATTATTATTATTATTATTATTATTATTATTATTATTATTATTATCATCATTATTATTATTGTCCTCCACATGTTCACGTTGTGTTGGTATGTTGATCTTTCACGTTGATGAACGATTTACACTTAGGTACTTATATCTCTTGAAGCCAATGATTATCATCAGTCACTGATAGTGACGGAGCATAGTTTGGCCACTTCCATTGTGGAGAGTTATCAGTAATGTCGCAGTCCCAACCAACTGCTTGTGCTCAGCCCAGAATATTATTATGGTTTTTATTATATGCTACTAGGCTGAGTTCGGTTGTTGGTGTTGCTTGTAGCGAACAGGGTTTTTTTTTTTTTTTTTTTTTTTGGCCATAGGTTTACAATTTTACTGATACTTTGCAAATTCTCCATGCTTCCTCGTCCTAGAAAGATAGACGCAGCCCCTAATTACAACGATACTTGAAAAAAGGACTAGTACCCTCGTAAACATATTTCTATCCTTCCGCTAAAACAAGTTTCTTGCAGAAGTGTGCCCAAATTTCACAGTACTTCACAAATGCCAATCAGCTTGTAAAGCCCCTACAGGAACAACTACGTTTGTAAGTGCTTTTTAATGGCATAACATATATGGTAAGGTAGTTTAACATAAATGCTATGGATAATTATACATACATACATACATACATACATACATACATACATACATACATACATACATACATACATACATACATACATACATACATACATACATACATACATACATACATACATACATACATACATACATACATACATACATACATACATACATACATACATACATACATACATACATACATACATACATACATACATACATACATACATACATACATACATACATACATACATACATACATACATACATACATACATACATACATACATACATACATACATACATACATACATACATACATACATACATACATACATACATACATACATACATACATACATACATACATACATACATACATACATACATACATACATACATACATACATACATACATACATACATACATACATACATACATACATACATACATACATACATACATACATACATACATACATACATACATACATACATACATACATACATACATACATACATACATACATACATACATACATACATACATACATACATACATACATACATACATACATACATACATACATACATACATACATACATACATACATACATACATACATACATACATACATACATACATACATACATACATACATACATACATACATACATACATACATACATACATACATACATACATACATACATACATACATACATACATACATACATACATACATACATACATACATACATACATACATACATACATACATACATACATACATACACATACATACGTACATACACACATACATACATACATACATGAGAAATACGAAGTTATATCTTAATTGGAATGTTTCGTTTGAGTTAACAAGGAGTAATAAACAAGAGATTTCAAGATGGTGGATGAAGTTAGTGAGGGTATTGAGAGTGCCTTTAGAATGCTCTTAAATGTTACGGAGGCTAGTAAAAACTTGCGTCAAGATTTGAAGCAGGAAATTGTGAAGTCGGTAAGTAGTTTACGTAAATATTTTACAAAAATGAAAGACATCGTGGATCAGAAGGAAAATGAAACCGAAAGTTTACAAATGGCAGTGAAGAATTATCAGGAACAGTTGAGTGTTGGCAAGAGAGCGAGAATAGCATCACAAGTGACACCTGGGGTGATATCTTCCGAACGGGTGGTGGAGCAATTTGGGGTGGAAAGGAGTTATGCTTCGGTGTTGACTGGCGCTGCACGTACAGGGGTCTCTAAGTGCTTTAAACTGCTTGTTCGGAGCAAGAATAATCAAAGTGTGGAATATATAAAGACACTGGTGAAAACTAAGGTTAATCCTGTAGAGATGAAGGTTGGTGTTCAGTCTGTAAAGGCATTGAGGAACGGACAAGTTCTAATACAATCGAACAATAAAGCTGAAGTAGATACTATTTGCAACAATATTAATAATAAGTGTGGAGAGGAGCTTGAGGCTACCGTCTCGAAGAAAAGAAATCCAAGAATAATTATTTTTAATATACCAGATGAGATAACACCGGAGAATGCTGTGGAGGTTTTAACAGCACAAAATACAGAGCTGGAGAATTTCAGCACAGAGATTCAGCCGAAATTTTCCTTTCATGATAGGAAAAAGAATTTGAATTTGGTTGTTGAAGTCACTTCAACTGTACGGACGGAAATACTTGGCAAAAGATTAAAAATAGGATGGAATATGTGTAATTGGGATGATTATGTCAAGGCTGAGCGTTGCTTCAATTGCTGTAAATATAATCATCGTGCGCAGGACTGTAAAGGACAGCAAACATGTCCAAATTGCATTGAGAAGCATGCTCTAAAGGAATGTACTGCTAACAGAGCTGCATATAAATGCATTAATTGTGTAACGTATAATAAATATAACAGAGACAACAAAGTGTCAGAAAATCATTCTGCACTGGATACGAATTGCTCCTGTTATAAAGCAACACTTAGGCGGCTAAAAGACAATACCGACTATTAAAATGGATAGATACAGATTAACATGTTTTCAGGTTAACTTGAAACATTCAAGGATTGCAACTGCTAATTTGGTACAGCTTGTGAATGAAAAATCTATAGATATAGTATTTATTCAGGAGCCCTACTTGATTAACAATAAACCAGCAGGTGTACCATTACATTTTAGAATATATACAGTTGGTACTACGGGTAAACGAGCAGCAATATTTATAAACAACAAAAATATTGACGTAACTACCATTGGTCAGCTTTCCGACAGTGATTGTGTCGTTATACAGGTTGTATATAATAAGAAAACATTTTTTGCAGCTTGTATGTACTTTGATGGGCACTTGAATATAGAAGATGACATTAACAAGATTGAAAATATTCTCCAGCATATTAAAGGAAAGGGTCTGATAATACTAGCAGATAGTAACGCCAGAAACAAACTTTGGCATGATATAATAACTAATCAGCGTGGTAGAATATTTGAAGAATTCATTACAGCAACAAATTTACATATCATGAATGAAAACAACGGCTTGCCAACTTTTGAATCCCAAACTGGAAGGAGTTGGGTCGATTTGACTATCGTTAATGACAAACTCCTTAGAGATGTAAGGAAATGGACCGTTGGAGAGCAAGAAAGCTGCTCTGATCATAAGATAATATCGTTCATAATAGGAAATGCAATCAAAACCCAAACTCGTACATTAAAGGGAATTAAATATATAACTAGACCAGAAAATTATAAGACATTTGAGGAAACGTTGCCACGAAAGCTGACCAAAATTTTTAATTGTCTGGGCAATGGACAGAGTGTGGATGAACAGCTCGCCCATAAAGTAAAAGAAAATAACGTTGAATATACAATTGAAATGTTCTACAATAGTATGGAAGCTGCATGCAGGGAAGCATTTAGAGTAAGCAGGGGTAAGAAGCAGGCAATTAGAGGCAAATCAGTTCCCTGGTGGACCATTGAACTAACCATATTGAGGAAAAAGGTAAATGCATTAAGACGACGATATCAACGAACTATTAATAATGAGCAGTTAAGAGAAGAAAGAAGGAATCAGTACTTGGAAGGTAATCGGCAATACCAAAGGAAAATAAATGACGAAAAGTTTAAATCCTGGAGGGAATTTTGTAATGTAACTGATGGGACTAATCCTTGGACTGTAGTCTATAAGATCGCAGCCAGTAAAATAAGATATCAGAATTCACTTACTACATTGCAAAGAGAAGATGGAACCTACACTGAAGATATACCAAGCACATTAAAGTATATGCTGGAGAACTTCATTCCGGAGGATAGGGTACAAGATGATACTGAACGACAAAAAGACCTAAGGAGGCTTGCAGAGGAAGTAATTAGTACCCCAGATGACAAGGAATTTACACCTAATGAAATTTGGGTTGTATTAAAAAATTTCAATCCAAAAAGTCACCGGAAGAAGATGGAATATCTAGTGATATTCTGTTAAATGCTTTTAAAATGTTCCCATATTTCTTTACAGCAATATATAATCAATGTCTTATGGAAGGAATTTTTCCAGAAAGATGGAAGCGTTCATCTATAGTTCCTATAGTAAAGCCAGGCAAAGAAGATAGTGTAACGATAACAAAATATCGACCAATCAGCTTGTTGAACATATGCGGTAAAGTTTTAGAAAAGTTAATGATAAATAGGATTGAATATCATATTAACACGAGAAACCTTTACAGTACAAGACAATTTGGATTTAAAGCTCAGAAAAGCACGACAGATGCAGCAATGGCGCTGAAGGTATTCATTGAAGATGAGCTAAAATCTTTTGGTTATGTTGTTTTGGTGAGTTTGGACGTGAAAGGAGCTTTTGATGCATGTTGGTGGCCTAGTGTTTTAAATAACTTAAGAGAGATGCAGTGCCCAAGAAATTTGTACCAACTTACAAAGGATTATTTTAAAAATAGGAAAGCAACTCTCTCTACGAATGAATTCAGGACTGAAGTACGGGTCCAGCGAGGCTGTCCGCAAGGATCTTGTTGTGGGCCTGGACTTTGGAATATACTATATAACTCTTTGCTAAAATTGGAATTTACAACGCGGACAGAGGTAATAGCATTTGCTGATGATTTACTTTCATGACAAAAGGAAAAAGTATATTAGATGCTGAAAATATTTCAAATCAGGACATAAAGAAAATTGAGTTTTGGGTTAAAGAAAATAAAATCCAGTTTAACGACTCAAAATCAAAAGTTTTGGTAATAACAAAGAAGAAAACTAATCATAATGAAGCAATCAGCATATATCTGAACAATAAAACTCTGGAACAAGTGGATGTTATTAAATATCTTGGTATTTACATTGATAGGAAGTTTAGCTTTGATCACCACATAGATCAAGTACATGACAAAGCGCTACGACTTCTGCATAATCTTTCCAAGTGCGCAAAACTCACTTGGGGACTGGGAAATAAGGCGCTAGAAACTATTTATAAAGGCGCAATAGAACCTATTTTAACTTATGGTGCTCCTGTGTGGGGATTTGCCCTAGAAAAGCAGAAGAACATTAAAAAATTCCAGAGGATTCAGAGATTGTTCAATATAAAAATGACGAAGGCATATAGGACAATTTCTTATGATGCATCTTGTGTTATTGCCGGCATCCAGCCAATTGGTATAACAATACAAGGCAAAATAAAACTGTATAATGATATACACAGTGAACGTGACTATGATGCACCCCTACCACCAAGCGTCTGGAACCATCCAGCAGAACGACCTCATATAAAAGCAGTTGAGGATGATGGGGCATACGTCTTTCAAATTTTTACGGATGGGAGTAAATCAGATGAAAAAGTCGGGGCTGCTGTAGTTCTGTACAAGCACAATACTGTAATTCGACAACTGCAATTCAGGCTGGATGGAAGGTGTTCAAACAATCAGGCCGAACAACTGGCTATTTTGAAAGCACTTGAAGAGCTACAAAACATGGCAAATACGCTGAACAAAGAGAAGACTGTAGCCATATTTACAGATAGTCAAGTGGCACTATCCACCTTACAAAACAACAATAAACACAATTATATTCCTGAGGAGACACTTAATAGGCTAGGAACTTTAGAAAGAAATCAGTGGACAATACACTTTAGTTGGGTGAAAGCACATGCAGGAGTTACTGGTAACGTGCTAGCAGACATATTAGCAAAATCAGCTGCTGAAGACATCGAAATAAAGACTATTTACAACAAGGTACCAAAATCTTCTTTGAAAACTGAAATAGAGAGGGCAGGACATCTACAGTGGCAACAGAGATGGAGCAGTACAAGTAAAGGAGCCCTTACCAAATCATTCTTCCCTTTGATAAAGGATCGCCTTAAGACAAAACTACCATTAACAGCGACATTCACTGCAATGGTATCAGGACATGGAAAAACTAAAGCTTACTTGTATAGATTTCATATCATAGATGATGCCCAATGCACCTGCAATAGCCCACAGCAGACTGCAAACCACCTCATTTATGAATGTAGAGACACAAAACATCAGAGGGACAAGTTGATTGAAGAAGTACACAAGAATGGAGGAAATTGGCCAGTGTCAAACCAAAACCTTATAAATAAACATTTGAAAGCTTTTTGTATATATGTTAATTCAATTGACTTGTAAACAATTTTTATTTTAAAACAATACGTGAATTGAACATTTAAATACCAATATTTAAAAAATTATTGTAAAATAATATCAAAATGTGATTACTATTCATAATGTATCTATGTAATTAAATGCATGTAATGTTACTCCGTAACGGGGCATGCTGTTAAAGTTCAATAAATTAAAAAAAAATACATGCATACATACATACACACATACATGCATACATACATACACACATACATACACACATACATACATACATACATACATACATACATACATACACACATACATACACACATACATGCATACATACATACATACACACATACATACATACTTACATACATACACACACATACATACATACACACATACATACACACATACATACATACATACATACATACATACATACATACATACATACATACATACATACATACATACATACATACATACATACATACATACATACATACATACATACATACATACATACATACATACATACATACATACATACATACATACATACATACATACATACATACATACATACATACATACATACATACATACATACATACATACATACATACATACATACATACATACATACATACATACATACATACATACATACATACATACATACATACATACATACATACATACATACATACATACATACATACATACATACATACATACATACATACATACATACATACATACATACATACATACATACATACATACATACATACATACATACATACATACATACATACATACATACATACATACATACATACATACATACATACATACATACATACATACATACATACATACATACATACATACATACATACATACATACATACATACATACATACATACATACATACATACATACATACATACATACATACATACATACATACATACATACATACATACATACATACATACATACATACCATACACGAAGCTGGCATATAAGGACACAATTTAAGGTGAGCTATTTTTGGTTGGACGGTGAAAATTTCCTGCCTCAACATGTAAAAGATACATATAAATTTCTTCTTGGAATAACTTTCTTATTATCATAAAAGGATAATACAGTATCACAGTTTTCATTTAATAGAGTTTCACATTCCATTGGTCTTGAAACTAGTACATTGTACAATATTCAGGTTTTCGCTCGTTGCGTACTGAATTAGGGCACTTTGAACAGAAAATTTCACCTATTTTGTATAATTTCTTTGAACAGCGGGAATATGCTGTATGCTTATTTCCGTTCAATTTAAAGAGGTCGTATCTACCTAGAAATTAAATTATAAATACAAAAGCTTTAGTAGTGAACATTTTTCTAAATAGTCACGTAAAACTTAAGAGATTAATCCCGGTTTTCTTCGAAAATGTTTTGCATCCTACTTTCAGCTGGAGATGCTTGGTTATAAAAAGATTCCAGATTAATCCAATATGTCGCGTAATCCTGAGGGGCCAGTGATGGATGCTTACGTTTTTGGAAAAGACTTCAGAATTATCTTCCTTTAAAATCAGTTGCACTACCTTTATCTGCCGAGCAAAGCACAACATTAAAAAAATTGAGGCAGGTTACTTGCCTTCCTGCAAGTGATATTTGGAAGCACACTTAGACTATGAATGTAAGAAGGTTTATGTCATAACTTGATTTAAGTTTGCACGGACAAGTTAGTAACTGATGCGTTATACACTTGTAAAAGATTACACTAAACAACATATCATGGAAATAATTTTGTTTTCGCCCATGCATAATTTATTACCCTCGAAGCAATGCCTTTTATCATCATGTTCATGTCCTCAGGTACAGATATGCTTTCAGAATTCTAGGAGCGTTATTTCTGTAACTGTTTGTAACTCGTTAGTAGATATTGCCTTCAACGCCTTGCTTTTATATTTTCAGTGCTGTCAGAACACTCGACGGCGGTTGGTGCTGGTGGTGCTGGAGGTGGAGGAAGCACAGGAAGTGAATATGGAGTGATGTTCACAACAACCCCCCCACACAAAGTATCTCCACCTGCACCAGCAGACTTGGATGGCATGTCATGTAGTAGCACCAGCCTTTTGGGAGCTACAACGGGGGGCGGTGGGGCCCATCATCGCTATCCAGAGCCTGCAAACTCCGCTACCTCCGTCTACAGCACCACCCCTGGTAAGAACTTCAGTTACCACTACAACAAATAATTAGGTACTATACTGGTTTAGGTAAACCAATGTGCAGAAAATTGTCTAGGTAGAGTAGAAAGACAAAGTCAAAATAAACATTTTTAGAATTGGAACAGAAAGATTTCAATATGCTACATGCGTTAGCTTAAATCTGTGATGTTGGGGTCTCCTATTGTGAGACATACTTCAGGCGTGTCAGATGTAAACAAAACAAACTCTTATCCAGTACTAGTCACCATCACTAGGTGTCTGATGTTCAGTGTCACATTTGTGTATTGTCTACAGGATAGCGCGGTAATATCGAACGTTCTTCTTGTACAGTTCAAAAACTACAGTGCATTACGTGCATGTAATGGTTAGTTTTTTAATGTGTACCAATACTCATTAGTTCAGAGGTTACGTATGCACTTGTGTGAGTTACGTGTCATTTTGATTCGCAGATGAAGTATCACAAAGTCAAATTTAAATTCTGTTCATGCACCGCTGAGTTTGTCATAATGCACCTGCAGCACAATGCTCCTAAACTGAAAATGTTTAGTTTGATACTGTATTTCTATAATGCGATTTTCTGCACACTATTATATACTAATATTAATACAAATACTTGAAAAAGGTTCATGACGACAAAACAGCCGCCAGAATACCATAGTTTACTATCATTATTATAAATGAATACATTTCTCCTTAATAAGTAGTCAAGTTGTTAATGAGTAGTCAGTACAGCTTCAATATTTATCGTGTGGTTTCTTGTATGGTCATAATTATATTGTTTTATAGGTATACATTTTAACAGATTTTCTTATTGAAAGTAAAACCATAATTGTTTTGTTTGATTCGGTAATATAATGTATTACTGATATTAATTCACATAATATTTACTGTCCCGGAAGTTACTTTTGAAGCAGGGTGAAAACGCTAGAGAGAGCGAGAGAGAGAGAGAGAGAGAGAGAGAGAGAGAGAGAGAGAGAGAGAGAGAGAGAGAGGAATGAACAATGGAGGGCTATCTCAGGTGTGAACCGCGAGGACATAGCTAAACTCCTGATCAAATACAGTAATGCTTCATTTGGTGTAATGGGAAAAAGACCGTTTCGGGCCTTCTTCTTCTTCTTTTTCTTCTTCTTCTTCTTCTTCTTCTTCTTCTTCTTCTTCTTCTTCTTCTTCTTCTTCTTCTTCTTCTTCTTCTTCTTCTTCTTCTTCTTCTTCTTCTTCTTCTTCTTCTTCTTCTTCTTCTTCTTCTTCTTCTTCTTCTTCTTCTTCTTCTTCTTCTTCTTCTTCTTCTTCTTCTTCTTCTTCTTCTTCTTCTTCTTCTTCTTCTTCTTCTTCTTCTTCTTCTTCTTCTTCTTCTTCTTCTTCTTCTTCTTCTTCTTCTTCTTCTTCTTCTTCTTCTTCTTCTTCTTCTTCTTCTTCTTCTTCTTCTTCTTCTTCTTCTTCTTCTTTTTGCGTTGCATTTTGCAGAAAAGCAGGCACAACTTAAACACATAACACATTTTATACTTACCATCAGGTGTACGAACAATCAGAGATACAATGCGTTGCATATTTTATATCTTTGTATATTTTTATATCTAGAGTAATGAAAATAGTTTTGGCATCACTGCCATTCGTCTACAGTAATAAACCATTTTCTATTTACATTAACATTTTCTACTTTCGTTCATAGCTGCATATTAACGTAGTCCAGGAATAAACGTATAAATGATTCAGAGGCAAATAGGGCTTTGAGAATGACAAGTGTTATTTGACTTTTCCAGGATCAGGTCTCAACTGTGGGGGATCAGCGTACCATTCAACCTCATCCGGTGCTTGGGGCACACATCAGGGTCCAACTTCGGCATCAGTCGGAAACTTTCACCACCATCATCACCATCACACGCATCCAAATAATTACACCAATTATTACAGCAGCACAGCAGGTAGCGGAGGTACAAACACAGGCCCTTCACAAGGTGCTACAGCAGCAGCAACTTATCTGGGAAACACCGCTCCACCTCCACCACCCACCATGGTGCTTTATCCTCATTTGTATTCGACCGTGCACCAAAATCAGATCCATTTGCATCTACACAGCAGTTCATCCCCAGCATCCAGCGAGCTGCAAACCGGCAACCCCAAGTCCGTGGACTCTCTACAGTGCTACCATCATCAGGACGACGTGACGGCCACTATAGTGGCAGCAGCCGGAGGTTCAGCAAGCAACAACGTTACTATAAGTTCCGCAGTTTCTCGGGGTGGCATCGAAATCGACATTCTACACCACCAGCATTCTGGCGGAGGTGGAGGGAGTGCAGATAGTGGCACAGCTCAGGACGACGACCAAGGGATGTCCAGGTATTCGTCCTCCGCGTCGGGACAGCAAGCAGGGGCAGATAGACAACAAACTGATCTTTCAGTATGGCGACCGTACTGATGCTGATTACAACAGCAACATTCCAAGATGCAGAATTCCATGAACTGAAAGTGACACCGAGTGGGAATTCATTATTTATTTATACGGCAATCGTGGGGATATTCTGCAACAGAACTCTTGGTGTAGAGTCTCCGGAATGTGAAAAACTATTAGAAACTGTGTGATCGATAATTAAATACAATTCATTTTTCAATTAAGACTTAGTTATGTGTTTATAAAATTCGGCCAGAGTTTTGCGAAATTAATGCACCAAAAGCATAACTTTCCTTCGAATATTATTTTATTACAAATTGACATAACTGTGAATAAATTATTTATTTTAGTATTTTTTTTTTTAGATTCATGTTTGCAAGTCTATCAGAACTACTGGACTTGAACGTGTGCCATAGAAATATTCTAGAATGGGAATGCTCTTTGCCTTGTTTGTTAATCAACCAACGACCTACGAAATATTATGTAAATAATAGATTCCAATAACCGTTGTAGTATTTTCAAATTTATTAAGTTTTATTTCACAGCACCCATAAAAAAACTTAAACCAATAATTTGTATTTCCAATTCCATCACAAAATTGCTCTCCTCATTGGCTGTTAGCGATTTAAAATTCAAATCCTTCCTTAAAATATCCGAGGCCGTCCCACCCATTATTTGGCACATTATATCTTGAAATGCTGAACACAGAAATAAACGATACATAAAAGAGCATTCGCTACGAAAATCCAGAAGAGGAAAAATAGTATATATGAGGTTGGTTTCCTATGGTGCCCACGAAAAGAATGATTTTATTTCTTTAAAGATGTACCTTAATTATTTAGCGTATTTAGCGATAATTTAACGATGTTGATACTCTTTATATGTTTCTTGGTTTAATATATGCAACATTATAGAGGCTCAGAGCTAAAATGCATCATTTGTTTTGTCTTCTCATGATGCAGGGACTTTCGCGGCTCTAAACGAACTTTATGGAAACAAATAAATGTTTTACGTATATTCTATGCACAAGCATATTTTCTGTTGTTGCTAGTGTAAGTATCATAAAGCTAAAGACGATAGCGTATTTTATTTTCAATGTCATGTATTCACTCATTACACATGTCTACACTAATAAAACCAATAACTACCTTCTTTCAATGCAAGCACAAAAACGAGATCGTGATTTGACCATTTTAATCTGTTTTAATTACGATGGTTACTTCTGAACGAATATTTACACTAATAACATAAACTTATCAAAACCACTCAACATAACGATGGGTTGCAAGAAATGTGTTTAACAAATTATTATTTCGTGGTCAGTAAAATGAATTGTTAAGTTATTACATTTAAGTTATAGATCGTTTCAGTTGCAATATAAACACTCCGTTAATTATTTCTTCTTTAAACAGAAACAAATGCAAGCTGCTACAGGCTAAGTTAATCCTAGTTCTGGTATGCATGAAGCGATTTATAATAGAAAGCTATGCATCAGTAAATGATTAAAGCGGGAAAACGATGTAAGAGTAGAGTATTCCATGTATGAGAAAAATTAGTTTTACTTAAATTCTCATCGGCTTTCTGAGCATAAAAGTTATCGCCTCTTAGTTTCTTGTCGCCACCACAGCCCGAGAGGATTGAGACATTCCGCACATTCTCTGCCTCCCGGATTGGAGTAATAAGAACACTGACATGTGGCCACTAATGTGTGTTGAATTAATAAAACAACACATGCATTTGAGAGCCACAGTCCAGGGATACAATAGTTGGTGCAAAATCCACATTAAACTGTAGTTGCGATATTCCATTCGGAAGGGCAACTTCTGAACCTTATCCAGAGAATTTATGATTTAAAGAAGAAGATAAAAGGATTCTCGCGGAATTAAAACCTATTGGTTACAAGAATAACATCATTGGGCACACAGTGAACTTGGCTGGTGAGACTACTCGCTTTTACACCAACACTATTCTTAGCAGAGATTTCGGAGAGAAACCTCAGTCAGCGCCCTTTGTCTTAGGACAAACGGAAAATGAACAGGGAAGGTGCACACTACTCATGTCTATCCCAGAAACAGTAATTGTTACGGAATCACCGCTTTATCACCATCTAAACCAGATAAGCAAATGATATATCAGTCTTTATATTATGGAGGAAATAAGAAATTTTGTTTCAATTTTAAAGTGGAATCATAATAGATAATCATTGCTTTGCGGTAATATTCTTAATAAAACAAAATAGCTGCCGTTCAAATAGACGTGAATACGAAAATATGGTTCTCCTCCTTGCTATGATTACAAGAAATTATGTATAAAGGAATTAATTAGTCACAACTTTTTTTAAGAAATATATAATAAAAATGTGAACATATTAATGATAAATGCTACAGCTAACATTATACGAAATGGTTTGCACCTTTATTAGTTCTCCGGATTTAATTATTTCTCTGAACAGCTGCAAATCAAGAATATGTTACTCAAATTCTGAAAACATATTAATGAAGTTTAAATGCCCTTAACTTCAAATAAATATGGTTTTCGTTTCTGTAATATAATATTTTGGTTTAATTATCACAAAGATCTATGACCTCTTGCAGTATACACAGTGTTTATTTAAATAGCATGAGTTCTTCTGAACCAGCACCGCCGATGAGAATCATGATGATGGTGATGATGATGATAATAATAAAAATAAATAATAATAATAATAATAATAATAATAATAATAATAATAATAATAATAATAATAATAATAATAATAATAATAATAATAATAATAATAATAATAATAATAATAATAATAATAATAATAATAATAATAATAATAATAATAATAATAATAATAATAATAATAATAATAATAATAATAATAATAATAATAATAATAATAATAATAATAATAATAATAATAATAATAATAATAATAATAATAATAATAATAATAATAATAATAATAATAATAATAATAATAATATTAATAATAATAATAATATGTAAGTTTGTGAGCACTGTCAGTTGAGTTATCCGCAATTACTGGTCAGAACACAAACACAAGCATAAGGATATAAAACACTATAATGTGAACATATAGAAAAATGTCTTAATATTAAAAATGACAAACAGACCAAGTTCGCAAATCGAACCAAGGCCTGCGAGAGTGCGCAGCTCCTCCAGCTCCTCTACCTGGCTCACTGCCTGCAGAATAACTGAACCGCTTATGAACATTCTGTAATAAATGTGCGCGTCCTTTCCCGTCCACTAATATAAATATCGAGTTAATTGCATGACTGCTGTATATGTGAGGCACACTTACTAACTTAAGAGGCTCGCATTCGAAAGGTTCTGGGTTCGATTTTTGCCGCTCCGAGAACTGATTTCTCGTAATTTTCCCTGATGGACAAGGCGAATTCTGGGGTGGTTTATATTTTATCACGAATTTCCTTGTATGCATTTCCTATCATTCCGTTTCCCAATTTATGTGGTGTTTTGCAGCGTCGGCCGATGTTAGATGCGAAGAGGTTTGCTCTCGGGCCTGCCAGATGACAGCCTTCTCTGTTTAGGTTGAGTTCTAACCAGTTCCACCAAAGAGCAGCCTTCTCTGAGCAGTCCGCCGGTCATTAACCTTGGAACTGTACGTTTCTGTCGATCGGTTCTCACATGCTCGTTCCTCCTGGGGGTGGTATGCACGAGTACCGCATGCGAGGTGTTCCCTGTTCATATTTATAAGCTTCATATGTTCGCGAAATTAAAGTAAATCTTAGGTGCATGTTTCTACCTTAAGTCAGGGCTTTATCGAGCCAATAGATTCCTTTAATAATACTAATCGACTGCAGAGTATTTAACAAATCCATGAACGCGTTCTTGCAACCTACTCGAAGTCTATTCCTATGGTTTTTCACTTTGGGGTACCTTTGTACTTCAAACTGCAATAAAATGTTTCTCTAATAAGCTCGTCTAATACTCAAAATGGCATAAAATATTTCCTTCTTTATGCATTACTTGAGATTATCTGAAGATAATGCGGAAATAACGCTTCATGTTGCATGCTTATGATTTAGATGTAGCCTAAATTGATGTAACGTTTTTCAGCGCCACGTTTCAATTGGTTTTGGTAAGTAAACAAGAAGATCGCGAAGACTGCCTGTAACGGCCGGCAGGGATCACGTCCCACCTTCCAGTACTAACCCTCTGTGCTGGGCAAAGGTGGCGGAAGCAGCGGTCAGGCAGTAGGCCTTTGCCCACAAAGGACTGCTGCGCCGCGGGGATAGTTAGGTAAACAAGAAGAAACCAGAAAATCTGTATGAAGTATTCTCACGTGAGGGTATTGCACTCTATTAGGAACGCTTGTTAGAAGTAACACTTATTTTTGCCAATCTTGATCTTATCCGTAACCCAAAAATCTGTCTTCAGACAGCTTTTGGAAGCCAACGAACAGGTACTATTGTGTAGAAGCCCTACGCTCGAAGGTGTGTGGAAATATCAGTTTTGGAGGTTTCCGAATATCTTGAATACTAAACATGGCACCCAACATTCGCCAAGGTAAACGAGATTTGATTCCCCTTGTTTAGCGTCCAACTTGAGAAGCGTATTTGGCGCCTTTAGAAACTATTACTTTCTTAGGTTCTTTATACATGTGATAATGCTAATATTTTCACAATAGATGGCATCTCATTTGTGCATGAAGCGTCTTTTCTGCTTGACCTTCATTCACATTCTCTTTTAATATAGAATTGTATCGAACAATCTTATGTTGAATTTAAAATAAATAAAATATGATCAATTTTTCTCTGTGAAATTAAAACGCTGTTAAATAATTCAGGATTAAAACCGCCGAAACTAGTAAGCTAACAGCTAAGCTATGATATTGACGGTAGACTTCTCTGGTCGTACATTTCAAATAAATAAATAAATAAATAAATAAATAAATAAATAAATAAATAAATAAATAATCTCGTTCTTCTGGATCCACTGCGTCAGTTCATGAAACGCGGTAATTGATACTAACCAGTTGGCCTTGAAAACGGACATTGGAAGGTGTCCGAAACACCGGCAGCTCATATTATATGCATAAGACGCAATCAGCTCCAAAAGACCGAGGTTGTTTTTTCTAACATATGCCTTATTGAAATTGTCATTCTCGTGTGTACATACAATGTCCAGTAACTGATGTGTAATTATGTTGTAACATACAATCTTATTTATCCAACAATAGTATATATTTCAGTGCAACCCATCCAGAAGAAGCATGGTTGTGTTATGTTTATATTTTGATAATGTTTCTACTTCTCCCCCCCCCCCCCCGTGATTATGTGCTACAATGTTTCCAAACTGCATGTGGCAAAAATTACTGCACACACTTGGATACAAATACGACTGAACACTGAAAAGAAAATGTGAAACGTATAGATAGAAGTGCTTTGTTTCTTTGAAGTTTGGAGTCCGGATATTCACAGTTGAATCCTAGGGTTGTGATATTGCGAGATATGAGTGTATTTTTGAATGTTGACTGAAGAACCACGGAGATGTGCTGTGCAATGGTTGTTGTGATCTCTTTTATGTGCTCATTAACATTTCAAGTCATTATTATTGAAGAGACTTTCTCTCGTGAATTCTTTTCTCGTTTTTTGTAAAGCAATTTTGGATGATGTAAAATAGCTGTTAATTTGAGGTTGCCTATATCAGCTGTATTTGGTTTGTTGCAGCCATTGTGATACTTATGTAGCATTATAAACAACTGTGTTTCATGTGATCATACCTGATTTTGTGTACCATGACAACTTCTTTCCACTGAAAAGAGCTACCCACAAGTGTTTCCTATCTAGTTTTTTATTCAAAAAATAAATTATGTTGATACGTGTGTGAGTGTATGATTTCCTTGAAATTCCATTGATTTTATACAGCCAATACAGAGAAATTTATTTTATGGCAAGTTCTGTGTTATGTCTTTTGAATTCCAGCCTACATATACTTTGTTAAAATAGAATGCCTTAAACATCTATGGGCAGCAATACCAATAGAAAGTTTTCAGCTCCTTGAACTGTGAACCTTTTGGGGTTAGCTGTCTGCATAAGGAATTTTAAGGTATTTTATTTCCCTTAGGAAAATGTCAAATTAGTCTCTACAGATATGAGATATTACAAAGGTCATAAAGTACTCCCGCAACAATATGAATTTATCTAGGTGATTATCACAGTAAGGCCGCGACGTGGCCGAAATGTTAGACCGTTTGACTCTCACCAAGGCGACCCGGGTTCTAACCCAGGCAAACGTATGTGAGATTTATGGTGAAGAACACGGCGCAGGGACAGATTTTCTCCGAGATCTCCGGTTTCCCCCATCATCATTCCACAAATTGCTCCATTATCATCTTTCCTTTCATCCATTTCGTCCTCCTCCTGTCATCTACTTCTCTCAATCTCCTATCACGCATCGGGCTGATCACCCATACTGGGTTGTCTACCTACTCCAGAGTTTCTATTCCTCAACCTGACGCCTAAAGGCATAGATGATAGGGGAAGAAGAAATCTTAACACCACGATAATTATGTGTGACGTATCACAATCGTGTGGTGTAGCGCCGTTTCTGGGATTCGTGAAGCAGAGACAATAAAAGAAGGACTTCTTATCTTACACCAGCTAGGTACAAAGCGTAACATTCACTCCACCTGGCCCGTTAGTTATTCACTAACACTATATAACTTCTATGTACTTTTGCCTCAAGTATGTTACATATTTCAACGATTCCCTAGCTGAGCTCCATGAGCAAGAAGGGGCTTTTACTACTGACACTGGTGTAGTCAGTGTATGAACAAGACTACTTAACTATACAAGCTTACAGCTCTTCTAGCTAGAGTTTAAAGCCCGAGAGTTGCACATCTTAATATTGTGACCTCACATAATTATTTCCAAGCATTAGGTTTAGAATTTGTATAAAATGTCGTATTACATTATTTTTAGAACGATTGCAAAAGCAGCAGGAAATGTTTGCATTTCAAATTGTGAAGATTCCACTGAATAAGAAAGAAAGTTCAATGTTTCATATTATATTGGGAATTTATTTTGTTTTACGAAACTTTTTCTATTTTACTTTTATATTATTATTATTATTATTATTATTATTATTATTATTATTATTATTATTATTATTATTATTATTATTATTATTATTATTATTATTATTATTATTATTATTATTATTATTATTATTATTATTATTATTATTATTATTATTATTATTATTATTATTATTATTATTATTATTATTATTATTATTATTATTATTATTATTATTATTATTATTATTATTATTATTATTATTATTATTATTATTATTATTATTATTATTATTATTATTATTATTATTATTATTATTATTATTATTATTATTATTATTATTATTATTATTATTATTATTATTATTATTATTATTATTATTATTATTATTATTATTACTATTATTACTATTATTATTATTATTATTATTATTATTATTATTATTATTATTATTATTATTATTATTATTATTATTACACTTCGAATTATCTTAAATGTTAGATAGCATTGTGCGTGAAAACTTATGATTTGCCCGGAAGATGTTATCCTTAATCTGCTATCCTTACATTACACAACTCAGTGAAGCTACTTTACAGCTTTCAATAACAAAACTATCGCTTTTAATGTTTTTTCTTTCTTTATTTATTTATTTATCCTCCTTAGGTTTAATCAGATTATCCTATCACAAAATATGGATAAAACCCAATAAAATATATAACAAAGGACTTATCAAAATTCATAGGTGACTTTACGGCTTCCAGAAACTGTCAGCACGCGTATTTTCAATTATATAACACACTGAAAGTTTTAAAAACCACCCTTACACCTTTTCTTCAGCTTGGCCAATCGAGGCATAGCAGTGTGAACTTCCCCTATATGACTCCAAAAATTATGAGTTATCTTACAACATTCAAAAACTACCTCTAATACAGTCTTAATCCTTGTATAAAAATGTAATATTTGAATATATTCGGACAAAATCTTCGACATTTGCATAGGCATTGTATAGGTATAAGAGGCTAACAATAAAATTGAGCTTTTGCTTTCGGATTCCCTTTAACTGCCATGTTTCTCAGCGTCTTATTCTATACTGGACTTGATAAGCCGCTTAATTTTGTTCAGAGCCCCCCTTATCAGGCTTCAAGTTCATTTACATACATACCGTAAATCCACCACACAGGGAACAGCCGGCTTTACATCCCTTGCGAAGAAAGCCATGGTAAGGACTACTACGCACGAAAACATCCATCGCCCTCCGGCGGGTTTGAACCTTGGGAACCAAAGGCCAGCATGTTACGTCTAGACCCCGAAGAACGAAGGTCCTAGGAAGTTTTCAGCTATTCGCCACTTTAAATAAACTGAGCATCCTTATCTGCAGTCCATTGATTTCAAATACTGGCAGTTTGATGTACAGGGGAGGGAAAATATTATGACAAAGTTAAGAGCAGAAGAACAGCTCAAAAGAAGTAGCATATAATAACAGTAGCTCTGAATGAACATAAATAAATATGACATCTTCAATTGTCAGTCAAAGAAAAATGAAGTTCACAAGTTATGTGTGCACATACTGTCTCAACTAATGAGTACCGGTAAACATGAGAAATTTATCATTACATGCGTGGGCTGTACTACACTCTTTCTACAGAACAAGATCAGCATTCGGTATACCCTACCATCAAGTAGTCTTCACAAAATGCACAGTTAATGAGCGGTACTGCTACTATTCAAGGGTGTTTATTTAACATCAAACACACCTAGTGAAGTAATTAGTGCTGTACAAGAGTGCGTTTTTATCACATCAGACACATCCAGTGCAACAGTGCGCTTTGGTTACAACGATCCTTACTTTTCAAAAGTATGTTTTGTTCACACCAGATACACCTAATGACAGTAACTGATGCTGCACAATACCTGGTATCAGTATCAGACATACATATTGACAGTAATCGGTAATTTACACAGTTCGTTTAGTACACATGAGACACACATAGAGGCAGTAACTAGAACTGTAGGGTCTGGTAATATTCAAAAGTACGTTTTGTTCGCATCAGACACTTCTAGAGACAGCATTTAGTACTGCACAGGAGTGCATTTAGTACACAACAGACACACCTAGCAGAATCACTACTGCTGTATGAGAGTGAGTTTTGTTCATATCAGACACAAGTAGTCGAAGTTGACTAGCACTGTACAAGAGTGAGGGTTTTTTCACATTAGGCAGTGATCAAGCTCAACAGCGGATTTTCTTTACATCACACAATCCTGGTAGGAGTAACTGGTATCGTACTACAGTGGATTTTGTTACACCTAGTAGCAGTAACTGGTAGTGTACAAGAGTGTATTTTGTTTACATCACACACACCTAGTAACTGTAACTCGTAGTGTACAAGAGTGCGTTTTGTTTACATCATACACACACACACACACACACACACACACACACACACACACATACCTAGTATTACTCGACAGAGCGTTGAGGCGTATCGACCTTCATGTGACCAGCGCTGTGATCGTCTTTTATCGGGTCTTATCTGGTCGATTAGAGGAGTGAAATATTAGTAGGCTGATGTACAGTAAGCTACGAAACACAAATAGAGCGACTGGAAGCTGCGTGTGTCTATATGGTATGATTTCTTGCGCCTGCCGATGTATGACACATTCCTGTCCAGAAGACATGATTACATCTGAACAGACTATACATACACTGGACTCGCCATGTATATGCGATAAGCTCAGGTAACCATCTCTATATTGCGAATTTTTCCCGATATGCTTTCTCGCTTTGCCGTGTAGTAGGTAACAGTATCTAGTAGTGTATAAGAGTGGGGTTTGTTTACATCACACACACCTACTAACAGTATCTAGTAGTGTACAAGAGTGGTTTCTGTTTACATCATACACACCTAATCCTTGTTTCACATAAGCTTGCCCCGTATCTCTAAACGGTCACGTGACCTTATCACCTCTCATTGGCTGCTATTGCAGTATAGACTGTTGTGCGGTAAAATATAGTTCGTTATTTAACATGGTGATATATCTTTATAAGCTGGAAGAGAATTGTCAAATTTATATTTTCGTAACTGTTTTAATTAAATATATTACGCAACAGAGTTGATTTATCTGAAATGCATGTTAATTCTTAAACGAAGTAAAGAGGAGGTTCCTTTGCTCTCAAGCACATGACACGATAGCACGTGATTTAGCGGTAGTGATGACATACTTGTTTATATGACTTTTATCACTGACCTTGTTTCGAACTGGATTAGTCATATATCGCCATTCGTAGCTGTGTTGTGCCGAGTGCGAGAGCTAGATTGGTTTATTGATCGTTTATTGCGCGAGTACTTATTATATGTATAATGGCAGAGTCTACCGCCAGTTTTTCGATGAAGCATCGCAAGGGAAAACCTTTACAAAGCGGCGAGAAAAGAATTGTGTTGCATGTGTTTAATGCACTCACAGGAAAGAATCCGTCTTTGTCGGTGACAGAAGTCGAACAGCTGTGCTCTGAACTTACAGGTGTGAGTGTTAGATGCGTAGGAACATCGCGACATGAAATTGAGACAACAGGAAAACTTACCACTCCAGGGGCGATATTGTTGTGTGGCGAAGACCTTATTTAAGGACAATCAGATTGTACCGGGATACAAGTCGCAAAATATACTACCTTGACGAGACTTGGGTGAATGAAGGACGCACGAAAAGTAAGTATGGCGTGACACGACTTTTAAGACTGAAAGACAAGCATTTTTGCAAAGTATGTGTGTTGGTTTTAAAAACTCCCAGTGGAAAAGGCCGAAGACCTTTCATTATAAACTTTTTTCAGTTTCATTGCTCATTCATTCAGTTTCAACTTGCTCAGTTTCATTATAAACTTCATTATATTTGCATGCCTTCATATTCTTATTCGTATAATTTTATCTATCTTCCTGGCAATTATTATGACGTTTACTGCAGTTTTAAATATGAAGGGAAGGCACCGCCTATGGCCTATGGCGCGAAAGTATTAGCCAATTAGGATGAAGGGGAAGGTAGTTGCACGCTGAGTGATACATGTCGGTGGGGCAAGGTTATATGAAACAGAGATTAGTGCCAGTAATTTCTAGTGTACAAGAGTGGAGTTTGTTTACATCACACACACCTAGTAACAGTAACTGGTAGTGTACAAGAGTGGGGTTTGTTTACATCACACACACACACACACACACACACACACACACACACACACACACACACACACACACACACACACACACACACACACACTAGTCGGCCATGACATGAATGCACTCGGTGAGAAGAGTTACTAAACAGTTACGTCACAAGTGGGTGGAGTACTGCAGGTACAGTGCGGATAACGCAAACACCAACAATACCGAGGTGCTTCCAATGTGATGTGTAGATGTAGTGCAGTTCAACACGGTGCTTCTTCGCTCCTTTTCTTCTGCAGTTAAAATCCTAATAGTATAGTGGCAGTTGCGGTGCTCGTTGTGATGAAATTGGAATGTGCTTGTGAAGAGTTTAATTGCAGAGGCACCTATAAAGTTAAAAACAAGAAAAGTATCCCATTCTGATGAAAAGCATGTCATATATCAGATTATACAGTCCTGTAGACAAGAAAAACAAGATAAAAGGTTAAGCGTACCCCTTGAAAAAGCAACAGTTAGGGCAGCAAAAATAGTGGGAAAGTCTGGAAGAACCATTATGAACAGAAAATGCTTCAACAATTGGGGTTAAGGTTACAACTTCGAGGAAAAATTGAAAATGACACACAGACATATCTGTTGATGAGTTTGATAAGTACGTTGTGCGTAGAAATATTTTGGAGTACTATGAACAGAAAAAGGAAATTTCTACTTTGAGGAAACTTCTGAATTTCTCTAAAGAATAAATAAACTTCCAAGGTGGCAAAGAAACATTTAGAAACATATTAAGAGAAATGGGATTTTAATGTAAGAAATGCAAAAACAAACGATCTGCGCTAATGGAGAAACCACAAATTTTTGCTAAACTTGCAGAATACTTACGGGCTGTTAGTGAAAATGGCATACTTGCTATACCGTCAAGAAGTGCTGGAAATATGAGGAAGTACCAGGTGTTTTGAGTAATACTAGTGCTGGTCGAACAGCAATTGTACATGCAGGGGGATCCATGGGATTTATTGAGGGAGCTGAATTGGTTTACGATTCAAAATCCAAATCAGCGGATTAGCATGATGAAATGAACAGTAAAAATTATAAAAAGTGTGTAGAAGAGAAATTAAGATCAAATATTCCACCTGAAAGCATTATTGTATTGTGACTTTGTGGGTTCGTGAAATGAAAAGTCCAATTTCACCACTCAAAAATGTTCTTTATTTCCACCGACTTACAGTTAAACTCTTGCCAATTACACAAAATTACTTGCTGCACACAATTACAATTCACCAGTTCGTCCGTTACAATTTCACTTGTACTCGCGATTACATAAACTCCGATGCACATACCAGTTACGTGAAGTCTTCCGTTGCACAATCTTCTCGTTCATTAACACGGCGCTTCTTTGCTCACACGTCACTGACTAACTCTTACACCAAGAACTGCGACTGTCTCCTCACTCACTAACACACTAACTCACTAACTGACTTCACTTCGCTCCGGCAGCCCCCTTTTTATAGGAATATCGCCGCCTTCCAGTGTCCACAGGAATGTTCCAGTAAAGGAAAGATCGAGAACCAGGTGTAAGAGAAACAGACGGCGCAATCATGTTTTTCTTCCGACCACCGCCTGTCACCACTATAAGACAGACGAGGGGGAGGTGTGGCTAACACGAACCTCCCCTGCCTTCCGCTCCCAGCTGCTTCCACAGGGTGTTCCAGCGCTCGCGCGACAGTATCATACCGTACAAGAAAATAAAACCCCTAACACTTCATTTCGAAAGGCACAAGTTATTCATTTGCAAACACAAAATAAAATTAAACATGATCCACAACTGACAAAAAATCAGCTTCTAGAGATAGAGAAAATCAATTTAAAAAGCCTGTTTATTGTCTTAATAGAATAATGAAACAAAGGAGTTTCGCTGTCTTACGGCTTCCTCCGTACCAATGTGATCTTAATCCTATAGAGTTATCTGAAATTTAATTAAACAAAAGATTGTAGCAAATAAGTGTCATCGATTACTTTGAGCAATCTGAAAGCTATCACAACAAGCTGCATAGCTCAAATTATACAAACTGATTGAATAGCAGCATGCAAACAAGTGAAAAGAATTGAGCAAGATTTTAAGCGCCGAGATGGGTTAATGGAGGAAACAATTGAAGATATAATTATAAACGTGTGTCTAGAGAGCAGCGATGATGACAATAAAGATTGCAATCGTGATGAATATTATTTCGAGAGTATAGATATTGAAGCAAACGGACACGGTGATACTGATACAGCTGATGAAGGGAACAGTGACACTGGTACATCAGATGGAGGACCTGCAACAAACACGTGCTGCTTCCGAGAACTATACTGGTCCCCAATCTAGAAAGTGATTGACATTTCATATGGAAAGAGAGGCAGCGTTGATGCTTATTGCTGCCACGTGGAGAGCGCAATAGGACTACGCGTGCGAAGGTGATTCAATTGCGACTGCAATGGGTATAATAATAATAATAATAATAATAATAATAATAATAATAATAATAATAATAATAATAATAATAATAATAATAATAATAATAATAATAATAATAATAATAATAATAATAATAATAATAATAATAATAATAATAATAATAATAATAATAATAATAATAATAATAATAATAATAATAATAATAATAATAATAATAATAATAATAATAATAATAATAATAATAATAATAATAATAATAATAATAATAATAATAATAATAATAATAATAATAATAATAATAATAATAATAATAATAATAATAATAATAATAATAATAATAATAATAATAATAATAATAATAATAATAATAATAATAATAATAATAATAAAAATAATAATAAAAATAATAATAATAATAATAATAATAATAATAATAATAATAATAATAATAATAATAATAATAATAATAATAACAATAATAATAACAATAACAATAACAATAACAATAACAATAACAATAACAATAATAATAATAATAATAATAATAATAATAATAATAATAATAATAATAATAATAATAATAATAATAATAATAATAATAATAATAATAATAATAATAATAATAATAATAATAATAATAATAATAATAATAATAATAATAATAATAATAATAATAGTAATAATAGTAATAATAGTAATAATAGTAATAATAGTAATAATAGTAATAATAGTAATAATAATAATAATAATAATAATAATAATAATAATAATAATAATAATAATAATAATAATAATAATAATAATAATAATAATAATAATAATAATAATAATAATAATAATAATAATAATAATAATAATAATAATAATAATAATAATAATAATAATAATAATAATAATAATAATAATAATAATAATAATAATAATAATAATAATAATAATAATAATAATAATAATAATAATAATAATAATAATAATAATAATAATAATAATAATAATAATAATAATAATAATAATAATAATAATAATAATAATAATAATAATAATAATAATAAAGAGGAGCACAACACTCTGTAGTAAATTATACATTTTATTATACGAGGTTCCAATTGAATGTCGAATTCTTTGTCTGATAAGTGCAATGCTTAAATCTTAATTTTATTGAATTTATTTTATGCTTGATAATAAATATTGAGACAGAAAATAAAGGATAATTTTCATTTAAAATAATTTATATATAGGTAAAACTGAAACGAATTTCTAAATAGATGCCTATGTGCATATGTAGAAAGGAAAGGATGGAAATATTAGCTTGAACATGTATGGCATAGATAGGGAACAAACGATTAATGGCTTAATACCCGGTCCACCAATCATTTACATCTAAAAGAGTATTGAGCCTCCTAGGAAGAGAAGCGACGAGAGATTCACAAATATGAGGTCGTCTGCGCACGCTTTCCCATGCTTCCTGAACGTGATCCTCGGGGCTTTCAGGAGTTTTTTTCTGCCCTGAAATCCCATTCGTTAACTATAATAGCCCAAATGTGTTCAATGGGATTCAGATCTGGTGATTTGGCTGGCCAAGGGAGAGGAGAAACTTCAGGATGTTGCTCTATCCAATCTCGCGTAAATGCTGAAGTGTGAATGCTGCTGTTATCATGAACATAGTTAATGATAAGCATATCTTCCTCAGGATATACGGAACGAACACTTGGTAACATGCAGCCCTCTAACACCTCCACATACTCCTTAGAATTCATTCTCGGGGATACACGGACCAGTTGACCCACACCGGCAGCCGACATCCAGCCCCAGAAAGCGATGCTAATCCTGCCGCTTCTTACTGTGGTCACTACGTGCTCTGGGTTGTAGCGTGTCTTGTCTAGACGCGAAAGTATCATCCTTCCCTCTTCGTCGGATGAGAACACTTTCTCGTCCGTCCATATTACAGTGCCCCAGTGTCTGAGGCATTGGAAGGAACTGGAGAGCAAATCCCACACGAGCAGCTTGATGTGCTTCTGTGAGGTTCTCTTTTCGAGCTGGCTTCCTAAGGTGGATCCCGGCAGCATGAAGACGCCTTCTAACAGTCGAAGGTGTTATCTGAAGTCCCATATGCCTTAGATTGACGTAGCAGTACGGAACCGATTCTCTCTGGTATTCTGCACTATGGCTGCATCCATATCCGGAGAGGTAAACCTGGTTCTTCCGGATTTAGGTCGGGTTTTTAATCCTTCTTCTCCCTCTTCATGGAACCGCCGGATCCAGTAAAGAACGCAGTCAAGCCCTCTTCCCACAGAATTAGCTATTTGTGTGGTAGCAAGACCTAATTCCCACATGCCAACAATACGG